>JBBPTZ010000675.1:0-16673 GCA_038094315.1 Phylloporus cf. tubipes
GAAAGAGCTGAATGCAACAATCACTGCCGCGTAGTTAGTATTGGTAAGATCACCGACGGCAGGAACACATACTCGGAATACCTCCCCAGAGGGTCATACTCATCGCTGTGGTGATGCCAATCTTTCGGAGAGTCTTGAGCTCCAAATCGTTGCGGACATGCAGAACCCGACGGATAAATGCATATTCCCATGCATATAGTTTGATGCTTGCACAGGAATGGGAACGCGTCATGGCTCCGGGCCGAGGAAACACTCACCTCTTGATGTTGGCAAGCAATTCGCTCATCAACCTGGTGCGCTGATCTCGATTCTTCATCTGTTTCTCTTGCATCTTTTTCAGAATACTTGCGATGAACGTGTTCAAGGGAACGGAAAATATCATGATCGCCACGCCCACAAATGCAGACCATCCGAGAAGGTTATAAAGAGAAACAAATGCAAGAACGATCTAGTTTCGGCAAGCGTCAGCATCGACCTCGAACACAAACCTGAAGAGTGGCATGCCTGATATGGTCCGGAAATTGCGATTAATCCATAGGCACAAAGATCCTGAAGTCTAGTCGCATCAACCGACATCAAGTTGACAATGTCGCCCGACGAACGACCTCGCTCATCGCTCGAAAGAACGAGCGCCTTGTTGTAAATTGCGGTGATCAATCCCGCGCGGACACGCATACCAGTTTCAAAACATATTTGGAAATACTAGAAAAATGCTGTATAAAAAAAGCGCCGGTCACAGAAATGACTCGTTACCTGGTGAAGGATGATGGTCTGGGCCATGGACGCGGCAAACATGACGATAGCAATAGCGTAGCCCAACAGGGGAGTAGCCCCAGCCGCGGTCTCGGTACCTTTGGTGTCCTGGTATACGGATATGTATGACAGGAGTGCACGCAAAAGGAGAGGTTGGACAAAGGCCAGGCTGTCCTGGAGAAGCTTGAGAAATCCAGCACCGAGATACGGTAGGCCATAAGCCACGAAAATGGCTGTCCATAATCCAGAACTAAGGAGCATATCAGGGCCAGGTCAACCGTAGCTCGATTGTACGCACTGTTTCTCGAGAGCCGATTCGAGGTCCCTTCCAAGGTTAGCGGATTCGTCCTTGGGAACGAGTGCTGGCAGATCGTCCTCTGTAATGACGACCTGAGATCCTTTTTGCATGAGAGGGGTGAGCCATGCGAATGACCAAATGCTGAATACGTTGGCGGTAAGCGTCGGGCTTTCTACATTTACATCCATGTCATCAGGAGAAACACATTCGAGTGCAAAGGAAAGTAGTCCCAGGGAGAGAACAGCCCATTTCAAATAAACAAATAGAGTAGCGGGAAATGCTTGCAAATATGAACGTGTCCAAATGGACAGTGCGATGGCATAGCAGGGCCAGAAGAGTAAGAGGATAGTAGACGACGACCGCGTTCGGAGATGGTTAGCCCGGGTCAAGGACAGGGCGAGGAAGAGCGCAAGAGGCTCGAGTGCATGAGGCAGTCCAACGGCGGCTGTGCTAATCTGGTCTGTGAGGATGAACCATAGCGTGGTTAGGCTGATCAATAATGCAAGACCGAGAAGGGTCTGAAAACGGGTTCAGCACGTGCAAGATGCGGAAAACAAGACGCACCAGCTTTGTCCAGAGGCGCCAGCGACTGTTGCGAGACACGACACGCCGAGGAACATACGAAAGGTGAGTAATTCGTGCAAAGGCTGCAACGATGAGAATGGCGAGTAACGGAGAGACAAGGAGACCTTCTTCGGCGCAGAGAGACAAATCAAACGCTCTCAGTCGGGATGTCCACCGCCAGCCGTCTTCGTCTCGACACTGGGCAAGCGCCATGACGGTTGATGACGAGTCACTATGATATATCACACGCCCGGAAAGGAAGTGAGCGGAGTTGTTGCGGAGAAACTCAGACCAACGTCTGTACAAAACTTGTTCACAGAAAACTCGTGTTCAATCCCACATCGTGCGTACATCGAACATGTGCATACATGTCGATCGTCAAGTGTAATGACTAGTGATACACCGACATTTTACGTGCAACACGGGAATTTCCGACGTTCGAACCCCGACAAATGTCAGCCGTGCGCGGCATGAAACCTCCTGGACCCAGACTAACCTTAACCCCGACCCAGCCAAAAGGTAATTCAGACTATACCAGCCTGTGAACTGGTTTCCCCCCCCAGCCCTGTCATGTCCGCTCCGACGGCTTCTACTTCCTCTTCCTCACTGGCCGGTCCCAGCGGCCAAAGCCTAAATCCAATGCTTGAAAACAACGAGGAGAAGAGCAGCGTCGTCATAAAAGTCGGAATGGTCGGGGATTCGCAGATTGGCAAGACGAGTCTCATGGTCAAGTACGTCGAGGGCAGCTTCGATGAAGATTATATCCAGACGCTGGGTTCGTACCTCGGTTCAACTCACATCGTTCTCGTTCATCCCAGCCTTGTTCAGGCGTTAATTTCATGGAAAAGACAATAACCGTGCGACGGACAACCATCACATTCTCCATCTGGGACCTTGGGGGACAACGCGAATTCGTCAACATGCTCCCCCTCGTTTGCAATGACGCCGTTGCCATTCTCTTCATGTTCGACCTGTCGCGAAAGTCGACGCTAAACTCGGTCAAGGAGTGGTATCGACAAGCAAGGGGGTTCAACAAGGTGAGCCCCTCATCACGTTGGATCCCAGACGTCGTCCACGTATCCGATCGATCGAATCATGTTCGATCAAAGTCTCGTGCTCATGAAACTTGTTTTCGCAGACCGCAATTCCATTCTTGATTGGAACGAAATTTGACACGTTTGCAACCTTCCCGCGCGATGAACAGGAGGAGATTACTAAACAGGTGCGTTTCGTGTGTCGATTCGTTCAGATGTGTCCAACGACGGGTTTTGCAGGCGAAGCGATTTGCACGCGCAATGCATGCATCGCTCATCTTTTGTTCAACATCCGCATCGATCAATGTCCAAAAGATCTTCAAGATCGTGCTTGCAAAGGCATTCGATCTGAAATGCGTGATTCCAGAGATCGAAGGCGTTGGAGAACCGGTGCTAATTTATGTGGACGTGTAACATTGTGGATAAATGTTTCGTTTGCACGAGGGGGAGATGGGGGTATGCTGCTTGAACGAACAATTGCAAAGTTTACCAAGGTGATGTCCCATCGGGCTCGAGAATCGCTTTTCGCTGAATACGTCGTGATCGGGACTATAGAAAGTGCGTTGGGGTTTCTGTGGCAATCTCTCCATATCACTATCGTCCGGATATCTCCCTGATGCCGTCTCTTATCGTTTCTATCTCGACCACGGACTGTTTCGCTTCTGCATCACGGACGTTCACAGCGAGAGCCATCTTCGTCCTGGTCACCTACTCACTCACTCTCACTACTGTCGCTATCTATCTTAACACGCTAGTTTGCAGTATTCGCGTTGCTCGATCAGCTCTGTTTTCCTTTTTGTCGCGTTTCACTTGCTTCTCCTTGCCGTCCCTTGCACGTCCCCCCGCAAATCTACCACCCTCCCCCCAATCAAGTTTTTTCTCCAATCCAACGCCAAAATTTGACTGCCCCTCCTCCACGCTCGTTTGAAGTAGTCTATATTTTCTCAAGGTAGGGGCGTCTTGTGCTGTTGCTATGCTCGATACACTTCCAACCATGTCTTAATACTTTCGTATGGTAACACTCGTTATTTAATGCGTCGAGCGAGATGCTACGAACTATCAGTCCCGGAGGCGGTTCATCGGACAGTAGTTGGCAGCCAGCGAAGAATGAATGTGTGTAGGTCGAGGACATCACGTTCCCCTCCCCGAAAGGAGCGGGAGTAATGTCTAACCATCTCGCCAGTGCCATATTGGGGCGAACGAGCGTCGCGGAGTTGGATCGAAGAGATGCAAACATACACATTCCAAAGTAAAATGAACGCCGAGATGGTTCTACGCACCGCTCCTTCACTGGTCCCTTCCACGATCCGTCTTCGGCACCAAGGTGAACTCGCTGGGTACTCCCTGGGCATACAAGTCAAACTGTCCACGCTTGCGTCGCAACGACTGGTAACCCATCCGGCGCGGAGGCTGCTGCACCCCTTCGGCTGCCTTTCGCACCGACATCGACGGCACTCCCTGTTCCATGTTCGGGAACGACAGATTCTCGCAGAGTGTCGCGTGGATGTGTCGCTCCATCCGCACCTGCTTCGGCGTGTCGGCCGCCTCTGCCCGCGTCTCTTCTCCGTCCGCGTCCGTGATCCTCGCGTTCGTCGCGTTCGCCAACGCCTTCCTCTTGACCACGCTCTCCCCCTGATTCTTCGCGACACCCACCCCTCTCTTCGGTCCAGCCTCTGACAACGCGTCGCGCTTGAGCCGATCCATGTGCGACAGACGTCGCATCGCGCTTTCTGCCAGCAGCTGGACGTACTTCTTCCGGTGAGAACGCTCTTCCGCTCCCTCGTCAACGGAGGACGCGGGTGCGGCGGGCGTCATTGACCTCTCGACAACCTCCCCGCCGCCGTGCGATACCCTCTCTTCTTCTTTCCAGAGGTAGGGCAGTTTCATGGGCGTATATCGGACGAGCCGCGTGTCGTGCATCCCGATCGGCGTCTGTAACTGATACTTTCTTCTCAGCATGGTCCTTGCAAGCGCGGATCGACGCGACGTACCAAGCGCGGGATGTGTTCTGCGTTCAGTGTCAGCTCCGTCTGGATCACCTCCAACTTGGACGCAATGAATCTCTGTTTGGACGACACGACGAATTTGAACGACGGCTCGAAACGGCGGACCCGATACGCTACGCACCTCGTCCACTTCCAAGTGGAGCACGCGATCCGTCGATAAGCGAAGCAAGAGCACGAACGAGGACGCCCTCGCGACGATCAACATCTGCCATGGGTTCGCAGCGTCAACGTCACGCAGCAACGACGACGACATTGACATCGTCATCACGTCCTGGGCGCATTGCACGATCAATAAGTTGTGCTCGATATAAACTTGTTGATATGGCTGACTGACCGTGATAGGAGCGCCGTCGTCGAGCAACGCCATCACCTCGGCCGCGTCCTGCTTGGCTTCTTGCATCAACGACTGCAATACGTGTACGAAGACGGCGCAGGCGTTGTACAAGGCGACGATCAAGCGGTAGACGTCGACAAGGATGCGGAAGAGGGTCACGAGGGTGGACATGGTCGACGTGATGGCGAGAGAGAGGTCTGAGAGGATTTTTTGTGCACGAGCTCGGTAGTCCCTTATTCCAGCGTGTCAGCCGCAACAACGCACGTTGCGGCTGACACTCTTAAACTCGGAACTACTAGCTACAATAATTTTATAGATAGTGATACAGAACATGGTGTCCAAACCAAGATGAAACAAACACAATCACCTGTCGGTATAATTTCTCTCTCCATGCTCGTCTTACAGCCCCGTCGGTCGTATTCGGATCCCTTTGTCTTCCGAGATACTTGGGCGCCTATGTCCTTTGGAGGCATACCAGACCCGGTCTGCGCCAGGGTAGCGCACTAGTAAAAGACGCGTTCAGTGAGAACAAACGCGTCATGTCGCCAGCGCCGTGGGCGACGAGAGTACTCACAACTTCTCACTCTCCGTCGTCTGATACCCAAGACCCATAAAACGACGCGCATGGGCATCCATGCTATCCATGCGGCGTATACCACGATGGTCCACACCGGCGTGGGGATCATCGAGCCAATGCTAATGATGGATGCAAGAATGGAGCGCAGAACGGGACCATCGTGGTCCGGTTCGTGGACTGCCCGTGCAGCCCAGAGGAGTCCCCTTACGAACTCCACGACGAAGAAGAGAGGGACAAGGAGGAAGGGAATTGGACTTGGCACTGTGCATGTCACGTGCAAGTCAGGGACTCGGATGAGGCTCAAACGAAAAATGCTCACAAGCTATGGGCATGATCACTTGCGCAAGTGTGATGATGACGATGGAGGTATCTGGACAAGTCCAACGTTCGAATCAACACACACCAGAGTTGAAACTTCTTCCAGCGCTTACCAAGAAGCCTCTTAAAAGGAAGGCACCTCCCGGGTTGATCAAGTACAGGACTTCCATGGTTCGAAAGGTGTGTATACATCTCGGCACTCAGAAACGACATTCTATGATAAATATTACATCGACTCCTCATGTATTCCTCACGTTTTCCTTCACAAACGGTCTCGTATATATCAGTAACCCAGCGGAAAAGAATCAGTGGACATGGGGTCGACTCACTGACATTGCCCAGATCCGCACAAGCTTCTTTGACGCGCTCGGTGAGCGTCTTCTCGCCTTCGCGAACCCAGATGCGAGGGTCGTAGTACTGAAGATCGCGGTTGGTTGAGGATCCATTCGGTTCAAAACGACGAGCATACCTTCTTGTTCGGCTTGTCGAGACCCTCGGGGTTTCCAACTTGGGTCTGAAGATAGTCTTTCTTGTTGTTGATAAAGTTCTACAGTTAACATTCCCGTCAGAGGAATGAAAAAAGATGGCGATCATCGAGCAAACATACCCGGATACCACACAGGTAAGCGAACTGCGTGTCTGCGTGATGAAAAAAGCGTCAGATCGTGCGTGGTGCTACAAATAACCGCGTCCCTACCAGTGTCGACGTTCATCTTGACAACACCATTGTTGACAGCAGTTCCGATCTCCTCCCTTGTCGAACCCGAACCTCCGTGGAAGACAAGGTACCTGGAATCCTTCAGTGTCTTTGATTCCAGACAACAAAATGACCTCACAAGGGCTGCTTCGGCTTACCACCCAGCTTCTCGCAGGTGTATTTCTGATGCTTCTCTAAAAGCTCGGGGTGCAACTTGACATTCCCCGCCTTGTATACACCATGCACGTTCCCAAACGCAGCCGCGATGCTAAAGTTGGGGCCGATCTTGCTGAGCGCAGCATACACATCGTACACATCCTCTGGCTGAGTGTACAGCGCGGCATTGTCAACGCCCGAGTTGTCCACGCCATCCTCTTCTCCACCCGTGATACCAATCTCCATCTCGAGCCAGATTTTGAGGGGGGCCAGTTTCTTGAAGTACTCGACACACATCTTGATGTTCTCCTCTTTGGGTTCCTCAGAGAGGTCGAGCATGTGAGACGAAAAGAGGGGTTCCTGATGGGCATCGTAATACTCCTTGTCTGCAGCGAGCATGCCATCGAACCAGGGCAATAGTTTATGCGCACAGTGATCGCTGTGAAGCACGACAGGACTACAACGACAACGCGTCATACAGACATGCAGACTTGCTCGAATGGAAAACGAGAACGTACACGCCGTATTCCTTCGCAACGGTTCGGACGTGCAAAGCGGCAGCCTTTGCACCAGCAATGGAAGCTTGCTGTTTGTCGTTCTTGAGTCCCTTTCCTGCAAAGTATGCGCTTCCTCCCTGGGACACTTGGATAATAATAGGTGCCTTGATGTCCCTGAAATGGGGTATCGTTTTACGATCAATGTGCATAGAAGACGTGTCGACCGACCTCGCGGCTTCTAGAACGGCGTTTGCCGTGGAGGAAGAGGTAACGTTCTGAAGAAGACCCGGTCAATCGGAATATGATCGCAGGGGGCAGTAACGGTTGCGGCTTACGATAGCCTACGGCCGAGCAACACACGCGCTCGATAATCAATGTGCTCAGCTATGCCTCTTAAACTGGTTCACTCACGGGGATGGCGAACTGCGATCACGATTCACAGGGTCAGATGTGATGGTTGCCACTGCTGGTGAGAGAGAGGAAATCGAATACCTTGTGCTCTTTTGCGTAGTCGAATAGCTTTCGAACGTCGTCTCCAGTCAGCACTCCGGCCTAGGCAGTCGATTCGTCAGATCAGCTCCCATCCATCCGTGAGCGAGTCATCACGCACGGGAACGATATCAAGGACACCCATGGCGTTGTTTCTGTTGCAGAATCGTACGAGATGCTGGGCGAGAGCAGAAAAAAACAAAGGTCAAAAAAATTGTGTGGGCAACTTAAAAACATTTCCTGAACCTACCGAGAATGTGTTTCGGGATGAACCACCGAATGCGAACCATCATCATCATCTATCAGCCTTCCAGGATCACGTGATTCTCATCGCATCGTGGTGAATGCAACAGTAATACAGCGATGGACCCACCAAGCAAGTAGTTTGTTTCTGTCGATACAGACCACGCAAAAGTGAGCACCTGTACTAGAAACTGACTGTCGGGTCGTATAGGATCCTCTCGGAACAGACGGGTCTTTGACTCTGCTTCCTACTTTATATCCCGAATACGCCCGACTCCACCGGTCCAAACGTCCTACCCGGACCGACATGATTCCGTTGGAATCCCATGGCTCATGACTCATAGCAATCGTTCACGCCAAGGTACCTGACGCGTACGTTTCAGCTGCCGCAATCACACGGACACGCCCACACGCCCTCATGAATCAATGATGCGGGAAACTGGCACACCTGCATTCCGCCCTTGACACACGTGAAAAAGCAAAACAAAGTGAAACTAGGCTCGTCCTTGACATGCGAATCTCTGTCATGCCGCTCTCGCGGTCGCAACTCACCGGTTCGGTCCGGTGTGTAGTCAAGAGCGCGGAGGGTCGTTCGGTGACTATGTCAAGATGCCTCGATGTTGTAAACGTTCGAAAAGACGACCTCGAGGCATGTCAGTGACGTCTAACGGTCTTTAGACAACACCCGAAAGAACACGTCGATAAATCATCAAGTTACCTTTTGTTCCGCATCTCTGGCACCATTATCCATGTCGGGGGTCAACAGGCAGCGGGGAGGGGACGTTACCTATTCAAGACACGAAATGAAAATCTTAAAAGACACCTACATTCTAGCTTGAATTCATTCCAGAAGATTACAGCAGCAGCAAGTACCCAGAGCTGTACCCGAGCTATGCTTGCTGTGGATGCAATGTCATCCAGTGTCGGTCGAATGCTGGTCCCTTCAACGGACACTACTGGTATGATGAAACATTTGATTAGAAAGAAGTGCGCCAGTGCGCGTGCGACCCAGCGGTGTTTGCTACATACGGACTCGGTTATGGATGAAGTGGTATTGTGAGGCGAAAGCTGAATTAGATAATAAAATGTCCTGCTATTATGCTGCTATCCCGTAGCAAACCGGAAGATAAGGAGGAGATGTTGACTCCACCTTCTCGAGTTAAGTGTGCTTTGAATACGACTAGATTGACTGATACTGTGGGACGAGTGTTAAAAATAACGATTTCGAAGATGAGGCACGCGAACTAACCTGTAATAGTGCGTCTCGCGGAGAACCATGCAAAAACTTATTTCATAAAAATAAGGGGGGGAGGCAAACAATGAGCTTCCAAAAGAAGAGTCAGCCGGCATACAACGTAGTTTAGTAAATGACACTCACCACTCAAGGGCGCATGTCTTCGAAGACTTTGCAACGCAACGAAGACGACCGTCAACATGAAATACGAAGATATTGACGTCAACTGGTACATGATTCGAAACATGGAGATCACATCTGAAATCAAGGGGCAAAACTGAAACAGGGTCAGAGCAAACGTATGCGATGCGTGCGGACAACCACTCACAAAGAAGCAGAGAGCCCATAGTATTGGTCGTCCGAAGTGACACACGGTCGACAATATCCAAATCGCATCGGCAGGACACTACAACGGTCCACTTGTTAGTTCGAGTAGTCCAGGTTGTCATGCTGAACGTACCATCACCTCCATTGGGGGGTGATTGGTCGTAGCCGGGCACGCGTGGGTCTAAATACACCAAGTAATGCTGAGGACGCGACCATCAATAACATCGTCCACACTAACCCAGGTTGACCCAGTCCAGCGAGGGTGTAGAGAGCAGGTGGCCGTATCCATGGAGATATCGAGAAATTCGGGTAGTAAAAAAGAGAGGAGGATGGCAGACTGTCGTAACTGGAGAAGTCGGAACGTGGAGGCTCGCAGCCTATATAGCCGCAGCCCGCCATTAGATCATAACGCTGAACACAGCAAAGAGGAGTTCCCCGGCGATTACAACAGGCACGGCCAGACGAAGCTACCGGGATTTGGAGGTCAACCAATATAGATGTGCCATGTCCGAAGTTATGCTGCAGCAGTGCAGACTAGGGTCGGAGTCATTCAAAAGTTAGGTCTAGCCGCCAAGCGATCTAGCAAATACCTCACGAGTCATGATCCGTCCACCGCTCCCGTTCACTGTCCAGCCTCAATTACCAATGATACATCTGGACAGCGCCTGCGGGGCTAGACGTGAGACCGGTGGCGTCAAGGGAAAAAAAAACAGCAGTACGCCTCTTCATTGGGCCAAGTATGACGGAGCGATGAATGCTGGTCCAGCAATACTGTACCATGACTACGAAATGTATAAGCCCCACGGGCGGACTATGTACTGAAAAAAATAGATTGGACGACGATCGATGATGACGGAGGAGGATAAAAAAAACATACTGAGAAAAGAAACGCATCGGGCGTTTCGCCGTCACCGCGTGCTCTCCAATCCCAAATGGCGACTCGTCTGGTTTCGAACTTGAGAAAGCTGTGATTGCGGGATTGACGTTGCCCGCTGAGCCTCAGCGACTGAGCGTGAAACTGAAACCTGAGGCCGGCGGTCTCGGCGAATCAGAGTCGCTGTGCCAAGTGTGAGCGCTTTGAGCTTGAACTGTCCGTTTTGACTGCCCGGGATTGTCATTCCCGTCGTGATTGATGGAATGGGTACACCGCAACGAGTATGCTGGCAGTTCGGAACAGCAAGTTGGTAGATGATCTCACGGTCAGAGGTGAAGTACAGAGTAATTCCTCGGGTCAGCGGTCATCCTGACGAGTTCCACAGGCACGAAGGCAGTCACTTCAGCGCTCGCTCCAATCCAGAATCTTTGTCCTTAACTTGTACAAGCTCAGGTTGCCCTGGTGACCTTGTGTAACATTCGGGGTGGGCAGGTTTTCTGTGCCAAGCAGGGCAACCCCCACCTCCTGCTCTCGGACCCGGGACGACTGTGCGCCGGAAGCATCCGCGGAAGGTACTCTGATCCATATGAATATTTACAGGTTTAAGTGGATTCTGGGTGCCCTTGATACACATTTTCCCCATACCCTCCAAATTTGACACAGGTGGGACTATGAATCATGCTGATCGGCATTATACCCATTCTCGCTTACCTTTCTTGATCGCAACTGAATCAAGTCTTGAATGCTTTATGACAATCGCCTGTTTCACATCTTGTCTCTCATCTAACCCTCGCTCGGCACGTGTACAACAGTAATGGTGACGTATTATGGTTGTATCCTTTTCGCTTCGTTTGAACATTAGCCACCCCCACGCTCAATACCTGTCCTTGGTCTCGTGCCACCTACACCCCAACTGTGCTCTGCGTTCACCTTTATCGCCACCGTCACGTCAGAATGTCCAACTTTAGATCCGTTGTTGAACAGGCATGGCAACTCCAGCAGCAGGTGAGTACACGTACATTCTTCTCCTTGTCGCCTGGTCATGGTCTTCATCCTCATTGCAGCGCTTTACAATCTTTCGACCACCTGTCACGCTTTTCGCTGCGTTCGTCATCTTTTCTGGCGTCCCAATCGTAGCACGCGTCTCTGTGGCACCTGTGTCTGCACTTTCCACAACGCTCTGGAAAGCCATCACGAAATCAGACACGTCCGATAACGTTTCTCTGCTAAACTCCTTCTTCAACCTCTTTACCCGCGCTCTCAATACCGCCTGCCTCCGAGTACGAATCTACGTCAAGGTACCCATTCAGTGGCGAGAGCTCTTTCACTGGAATGAACGTCCCAGGGGCGATGAAACCTATGCTACGCCGTGTGCCGAAGCAAAGTATTGGCGGGTCGCGAGCCGTTATCGCCGTCGTTTATACAGTGGCAACGACGCCACCTCCTCACCGTCAAACATCTCTACAGCATCGCAGAACGTCACACCCATCCCATTGGTCGCATACTACACGCCACGCCTGCTTCCTCTCTACCGCGGTGATCACAGCAGTAGGAACGCGGAAGCACAGGAGGGCCGGATATCGCCCAGAACGTTTTGTAAATGGCACCGAATGGTGTTCCAGGACATGGTCAGTCCGGTTCTGGATCGTCTGATGGCGTTGCGCTGATCGGGGGTGTATTGCCTTGTGGCTCGCCAGTGTCATCCGACGCTCGCTCAGGCGGCGGTGCAACTGAGGTATTATTCACATCGTGATTTGCGCGAGATTCAACGCATCGCCAAGTTGTTGCCAGACGAACAGGTCTTTGGCCCGAAAAAAGAGGGTATTCGAAGAGCGAAACGAACGACAAAGTATAGCGAGATGTGGCGAAATTGGTTACAGAACAAGGGGGCGGATCTCGTGATTGTGTTTGAATAGTCGGGGCCTAATGTTTAGGTTCTCTTGAAGCGTCTCTGCCTTACTTTGTGATCGGTCGATTGTAATTCATTTGCAAGCTATGCCAAAACCAGAAAAAGAAAAATATGATCTGACCCTGGTTCGAACAGGAGACCTTCTGTGTGTTAGACAGATGCGATAACCAACTACGCCATCAGACCGATACTACCAGGAAAGATCAAGCATATACCAATCAACGTTGGCATATACACATTGATCCCAGCTATGAACTGGAATGTGCACCACCTTCTACACAATAAGGAGACTTTGTTCGTGGCCAAAATGTCATTCGGTTCGTGAGCCCACGTAAAGATACGAGAGGAGGGACGAAACACGCATGGCACTTGTTTCTTCCACGGAAACGTCCAGAACAGAATAGTTGCGGTCAGGGATGGAACGTCAACCAAACTCATTTCAGTCCACAAGTCACTTGCGGGAGTCGCACTCTTTGTACGACGAAGCCAACCAGCCAGGGCCACTGGACCAGTCAGAATGGTCCCGTCGATAGGTATGCTATGGGGTTTTCGGTCATCTTCATCCGCTGAACAGTAAAAGTAAGTGGTCAAAAGGCCTGAGGTCGAAACTACTTGGGAAATCATCCAAGAGGATTGACATCGAGAACGAACCCGTCAGTAGATGGCCCCTGTGGTCGTGAGGAAATGGTCGTATTACGTACTACGGCGTTGATAGAGATCAACCTCACACACCACAATGTCGATGCAGATTTTCAGCGACGAAGTAACCAGTTCAAAATACAATATCGTAAATGCGCGATGCTGACCGCATTTTTACCAGGCAACTGAAGAAAAAGCTGAAAATGCGCGTCTTTCGTCCTTTGTCGGTGCCCTCGCTGTCGGTGACCTCGTCAAGTCCACGCTCGGACCCAAGGGCATGAACAAGATCCTACAATCCACGTCGAACGGGGACATCAACGTGACCAACGACGGCGCTACTATTCTCAAATCCATCCAGCTCGACAATGCGGCGGCCAAGATCCTCGTCAACATCTCAAAAGTCCAGGACGACGAGGTCGGGGATGGGACGACCTCCGTCTGTGTTTTGGCTTCAGAGTTATTGAGAGAGGCAGAAAAGTTAATCGCGATGAAAATACATCCTCAAACGATCGTCGAAGGGTATCGGCTTGCGAGCAGGGCGGCTTTGGACGCGCTGGAAAAGTCGGCCGTGGATCACGCGTATGCCTCCTTTTTTCGTTTCTTGTTGTACCCTCTGTTTCACGATTTTTACGCTGCGCAGGTCCGATGTTGCACAGTTCCGTCAAGACTTGTTCAACATTGCCAGGACGACACTATCTTCAAAAGTCTTATCCCAGGACAAGGATTACTTTGCGAACCTTGCTGTCGATGCTGTTCTTCGGCTAAAGGTAGTAATGATTGTACAATCCTTTACACTTGACCTGATTGTGACTTTGCTAGGGCTCGACAGACCTGGAACACATTCAAATCATCAAAAAAGTCGGCGGAAAGCTGACCGATTCATATCTTGACGAAGGTGTGCATACTCGTCGGTGTATAAGGCAGATATCGCCAACTACTTGACAGGCTTTATTCTCGACAAGTCAATTGCGGTAAACTCGCCAAAGCGAATGGAGAATGTCAAGATCTTGATCGCCAACACGGGTGAGACTTTTCACGTCGGATTTGTCGTATTGACGGACAATGTTAGCTATGGATACCGATAAGATCAAGGTCTTTGGTGCCCGCGTCAAGGTCGACTCCACGAGCAAGCTTGCCGAACTTGAGCGTGCGGAGCGAGAGAAGATGAAGGCAAAAGTGGAAGCGATCGCCGCCCATGGTATAAATTGCTTCGTCAACAGACAGCTCATATACAACTACCCCGAGTCCCTACTTGCGGAGAAAGGCATCCTGGTTATCGAGCACGCAGATTTCGAGGGCGTGGAGCGACTGTCGCTCGTGACTGGCGGTGAGATCGCGAGTACATTCGATCGACCCGATCTTGTGAAACTCGGGAGGTGTGAGTTGATCGAGGAGATTATTATCGGCGAGGACAAGGTAATGGAATAACTCTCGCCACGACCCCTCCCCTGATCAAGAGTCGTAGCTCATCAAATTCTCTGGCGTTGCTGCCGGCGAGGCATGTACTGTTGTTCTGCGTGGTTCCACGAATCAGATGGTCGACGAAGCCGAACGTTCCTTGCATGACGCACTCTCCGTATTGTCTCAGACTGTGAAGGAAACTCGGATCGTCCTCGGAGGTGGATGTTCTGAGATGTTGATGAGCTGCGCGGTTGACGAGGCCGCACGGAAAGTCAAGGGTAAGAAGGCAATCGCAGCAGAGGCGTTTGGGCGGGCGCTCAGACAAATTCCTACCATCCTGGCCGACAACGCCGGGTACGACTCGAGCGACCTTGTAGCACGGTTGCGAGCGGCGCACTATGAGGGTCAGTCGGACGCTGGGCTTGGTATGTGGTGGTGTTTTTGCGTGGACCTCTTTCCCTCGGTTGACCCGTGCGCGCTCATCAGACATGAATGAGGGTACTATTGGCTCGATGAAGGCTCTTGGGATCACGGAGAGCTACAAGCTGAAGCGACAGGTTGTTCTGAGTGCCACCGAGGCTGCAGAAATGATCATTCGGTTTGTACGCAGGTTTGCTATATCAGATCTGTCATTCATTGGATCACAGGGTGGACGACATCCTTCGTGCAACTCCTCGAAAGCGGGAAGCAGTATGAGCAAAAGTTTCTCGTCAACGTAATAGATATGTTTCATGATAGTTCCTGTGAGCGCATGCTTCTGAGATGGAGAACGGAAGGCACCTAGTGGAGAGGACCCATCTAGATGAAAACCCCTCCATTTCAATGTATGGGTTCGTGATAGCACAGCGTCATTGATCGTTGGAGAAAACGGAACTGAGGCAGCTGGGGGACTCGGACCAGACTGATGATCGTACTATTGCCGCGCGGTTCGCGGAGATCGCAGTGTTTTTTGTCGTCTCCGCGACAACAACGTGCAAGTTCGATTTCAGAGTCTTGAGCTTGGCCTTGTCGTCGTCGTCGTCGCATCCGACGAGCTAGACAAGTTCCGTGATACGGGACCGTCAGCACACGCACACGGAGCCGACCGGCTCCATATGACATGGCTTCGGACCCGGCGGGCAATCAACGACATCAATTTCGCATCTGCGTTTGTTCAACGAGGCAAGTCTAACCTTTAACAGTGGGCGCCAACTTTTTCGGACCCGCCGTTGCTCCCCGCAGTATCTCCGCAAGACCAGATCCATTTCTCAGCGTCCTCCAACATACAACTTGAATGCGCCAGCGCAAGGTCATCCTCGATCCAGATGGAGACTACCCACTCTATATCACCGCCAAACAGCTCTGGCGCGAAGAGCTGGAAGCGAACTGGGACAACCCGGACGCATTCACGTTGATCCTTTTACACTCCACCAGCTTTCACAAGGAGACGTGGGAGCCTACCTTGCGACATCTCTTTCACGACATCCACGAGTGCCGGAACTCTATCGCTCCAGTAATCAAGTGTGCATGGGTTATCGAATGTCCCAATCACGGCGAATCTGCCGCACTGAACGCCCGTGCGCTTCAACGTGCCCCATTTTACCGTACGTGTGAGTACGTAACTCTAAATTTGATCCCATCATTCCTCCAGGACGCAGCCTGATATCCGGTCCTGGTCTCTCCAGTTGGGTGCGAGAAATATACGGAAGCAGTTCACCGTTTTATGCTACGTGGCCCTACGCTCCCCAACCCCGTCGATTTTCAGTGCGAGAAGCTCGTTGGGGTCGGTCATTCTCTCGGAGGCGTGGGCATGTTCGTTTCACTCACATCTTCTCGTGCGCGTGTTTATCACTCAACGGACACGTCAGATCGATCTTACCGACTCTTGCGCCAGCAATGCCTTTTTACGCATTGATCTTGATCGAACCTCTACTTAGCCCGCAAGGCATCGACAAGTTACGAGACCTCCAAGTCAATCTCATCAACGGCGCGAGCGAACGGCGCGACACGTGGCCTGACCGCGAGAGTGCGTCGAGATACTTTCGCGAGAGGACCCGCTGGGACCCGAGTGTCCTGGAGAGCTACCTGGTAATTTTCATGGCATGTTCTGGCCAGAGTTGGTGACTGGACTCTGTCGTTGCGCAGCGACACGGGCTGAGGTCATTCGGAGACGAGCCAGAGAGTCATGCGGTGACGTTGGCGTGTCCGCGAGAAGAGGAAGCGGTGTGTATGTCCAGTTCTTTTGGAGGTTTGATGTATGATCTCTCCTAGACCATGTATCGGGACATGATGGGCCCTCAGAGGGGGATCGAGTCGCTAAACGAGGTGTCCATGACGACTCCCG
>JBBPTZ010000676.1:0-16655 GCA_038094315.1 Phylloporus cf. tubipes
TCACTTGCGCGTCGGGGCGCAGGCATGTCAGGCATCCCGGGATGCCTGTTCTTGTTTGCTGCGCGAGTGTTGACAGTCCTCAGAGGAGCCATGGTGAAAATTTCAAGGATGATGGTAAGGTATGGAGATGTGGTATGGAGACGCTTGAGGTCCCGCTGAAAATTTTTAACCTAGCAACTGCAACTGTACAGGTCATAATACCTTTTATGTCGTCGACAGAAACTGCCCCCGAGGCTGCCTGCTCGTGTTCTGCTAACCTTATGGTGCGTAGTTACTCCCATGCCACCTGCTCACTGATTACGTGCAAAAAGTTTCATCTGCGCGTTCCCTGGATGCACCAAGGCCTGCTTTTCGCGCGGGGGCCTCAAGAGACATTCTCGCATTCACCTCGGGCGTGTTGTCCCAATCCCACCGCCTGTCCCCCTACCGCTTCCTGTGCCTCTGCTGCAACCCGAGAACAATGTCAACATTAATTCCAATCTTGACGACCAACGGTACAGCCCTGACCGGCCAGAGCTAGACCCACCGCAGGAGCTAGACCCACCGCGTCAAGTGCGCTATCATCCAATTCTTGACGGTAAGTTTTTTTTTCCTTCGTTAAATATCTTCTATTTCAATAAATTTCTTAGGCACGCCTTGTGACCTTGAGGGCAATGACCTCCCACCAGATGCACCCCCATTTCCCCGTGACAACCCACGCGGTGATGATTGGCATCCTTTCGAAACACGTGCCCAATTCGAACTGGCGAGCTTCCTGTACCAGGAAGTTCAGATGTCCGGTGGGAAAATGGACCACCTTTTCGCCATACTGACGGCTATGTATGATCAGCACGAGGCCCCGTTCCACTCTCACCAGAAGATGTACGACACCATTGACTCGATCACCCATGATGACGCACCCTGGGAGTCGTTCTCGGTCAGGTATACAGGGGTCATACCTGACAATCCGCCGGCATGGATGCTGGCTGAATACGATGTATGGCATCGTAATCCATTGGTCGTGCTGGATAACCAGTTGGCAAATCCCGCATTCGTGGACAGTATTGACTATGCGCCAAAGATCGTGACGGACGCCTGGGGCGAGCGTGAAGTGTCCGATCTTATGTCTGGACAATGGGCCTGGGACCAATGTGTATGTAGTTTGCCGCTACAAACTTGTTCGTTGAGACTAATCAACAAACTAAATACCTAGGAAATAATAGCTCAGGACGCAGCAACACATGGTGCCATGTTCGCCCCCATCATCCTCGGGAGCGACAAGACGACGGTATCAGTCGGAACAGGTAATACAGAGTACTACCCGCTCTACATATCTCTTGGCAACTTGCATAACAACGTGCGCCGTGCGCATGGTCACTCAGTCACTCTTCTGGGATTGCTGGCTATCCCTAAGAGTAAGTCTCGTAGTTATCTCCTTCAGAACCCACTGACAATTGGTCTATTAGCGGACCAAGCTCATCAAAACGACCCTGACTTCCACCTTTTCCGCAGACAACTATTCCACTCATCGCTCGCAGCAATTTTGCAGCCATTGCGACCTGCAATGATAGAGCCTCGTGTCACGCGCTGTGCAGACGATCATTTCCGGCGCGTTATATACGGCCTGGGTCCTTACATCGCAGATTATCCAGAACAGGCCCTCCTTGCATGTATTGTCCAAGGTTGGTGTGCTCGGTACGTGATTACTGGTTTGGTGCTCGATCCCAACCTACTCTGACTCTATTTTTAGGTGTACTGCTTTGCATAATGATCTGGATGGCGGTGGAGGGCCACGTGCCCAACCTCTAACTGAACAACTACGGCGCACCCTCGATGTCCGGACTTTGTGGGAGGACTATGGGATCGTGGCTTCAGTCGAGGTAAAGTGCTCCACCCTCTTAGCGTTGTTCACCTGTTGACCGCATAAGGCTGTAGCCTTTCACGGTTCACTTCCCGCGTGCCGACATTCACGAACTTATCGCCCCAGACCTACTCCATCAACTCATTAAAGGAACATTTAAGGACCATCTAGTGACATGGGTCGGTGATTATCTTGAACGCGTGCATGGAAAGCAGCGTGCTGCGACCATCATGGCAGATATCGATCGAAGGTTTGATGCTCGCACGGCTAGTAGCGAGATCAGGAACTAATATGAACTTAGGATTGCTGCTTGCCCGCTATTTACCCGGTTGCGACGCTTTCCAGAAGGCAGAGGTTTCAAACAGTGGACCGGGGACGATTCGAAAGCACTCATGAAGGTCGGTCAGGCTCGTGTATCATAGCACTTTCTAACTAACTCGACAACACGATTAGGTCTATCTCTCCACAATTCGTACCTACGTACCCGAACAGATGGTGAGGGCATTACATGCATTTCTGGAGTTCTGCTACTTCGTTCGGCGCCCTGTCATCAATCAGACCACGCTCGAAAAAATCGAGGACATGGTTCAAAAGTTTCATGAAAACCGCGAAGTATTCATTACTGAAGGGGTACGAGGCCATGTATCTTTACCGCGGCAGCATTCGATGACTCACTATCGTACTCTCATTGAAATGTTCGGTGCTCCAAATGGTCTCTGTTCGTCGATCACGGAGTCACGCCATATCAAAGCAATCAAAGAACCCTGGCGTCGTTCTAACCGCTACGAAGCCTTGGGCCAAATGCTTGTGACAAACCAGCGCCTGGACAAACTGGCTGCGGCCCGCCTTGACTTCGAGCGGAGGGGAATGCTTCGAGAACCACTCTTACCCGCAGGGGCTTATGGCCCACATGCACATGGAGAAGAGGTCGCTTGTGATCAAGACCATGAAAGTGATGACGAGGAAGATCTGATAGACGAAGCCCGAGCTGGAGAAGACTCAACATATGACGTTCAGCTTGCGCGTCGCCGCAGTAGGAACCTTAGAACCTTTTTTTTTTCTTTGACTAATAGACTGTGTAGTCTTTGGCATCCCTCAAGCGGCTGCTCTCGTCGCGAACTACTATAATTATTTTGAACTTGTGCCGTGCATGCGGCGTTTTCTATACGACCAACTCTATCCTAATGCTGATGTACCAGGGGATCAAGTCGGGCTTGAAGCATGTCCGTCCTTCTGTGGTGACGTCAAGGTGTTTAAATCAGCATCGGCAACCTACTATTCCCCGAGCGATCAATCCGGCAAGGGGGGCCTGCACCGGGATATCATACGGTGTACATCATCGTGGCGTGGAGGGCCGGCACGGATGGACTGTGTTTTTGTCGAGAATGGAGGTAACGAACAGGGAGGGTTTGCGGGGCTATTGATCGCGCGGGTCCGGCTTCTTTTCAGCTTCACCTATCGGGCGAAAATGTATGAGTGCGCATTCGTGGAGTGGTTCCTACCAGTTGGGGATCAGCCTGATGAGACGACTGGGATGTGGTTGGTGGCTCCGGAGTTGGATCAACAAGGACAGTTGGTTCGTGCAGTAATATCCATTGATACTATTCTCCGTCCTGCTCATTTAATTCCAGTATACGGTGATGACCCTTTACCAGTAGATTTTGATCATACGGAGTCTCTGGATGCATTTCACACTTACTATGTTAATAAGTACATTGACCACCATGCACATTCTCTAGCGTTCTAACTTGTGGCTACTTAAATTGTAAATTTTAGCTAACTTAAATGTCGAGCTAGGATGCGAGGAGAGACCAAGTGATGGAAAGTAGTCTAAGGCATGAAAAAGATCAGGACGAAGACTTGAAGTCACTCAAGTCTAAAAAAGACTGATGTCATTTTGCTGATGGAGCAGGACGAGGTCACATTCCGAGCAGGTCCCGGGGCTCTCCAAGAGCAGGACTCGTGACAGGACCCTGTGGTACCACTAACCAATCTATACACATACATTCGAACTTCCGAGGTTGAATCTCATGTCGAACGGCGGTTGCTTCTTATATGACCTCTCTGTGAATGATCGAGTGCCCGTGGATAACTTGTGACTTCGATTTCCGCTAATTCATTAGGTCACCACTTTTGGACACTAGCACCGTCTACTAAGCCGGGCCAAGTTTACTGTTATCAAATTTACGTCGTGCCCTTTCACAAGCTCTGTATGCATGCTGCATACAATCTGGCCACCCCACTCACTTGTCCTACTCTCCCGCCTCATGATGTGGTGTGACAACCAACTTGCTGCACTCCCCCACATCTATCATGTTCATCTTTGTACTAACTGCAACTTGGAGGCTGTATGTGCCATGGGACGCACAGTGATAGCTCCCTCAGGCCAGGCGCTTTCTATGCCTTCCAGCCACGACGTGTGTCAAGGTGTGTTTTCGAGTACACACATATTCACTCATGTTTCCTCAAGTTCGCGTTCAAGGCCATGGGATCTGAGTTGTGAATAGACTCACCTGCTAGTTAGCTATTAGCAGCAGGTCAGGAGATCCAGGTCTGTCTGTTTGATAGAGTTGCTGGAATCCCAAAGTCCCAAGCAACCTTCACCATATACCCCACGCCGACATCCAGGCCCGCCAATTCTTTCAAGCATCCTCCATCAGCCACATATATGCGCGACAAAAGTGTGTATTCCATCACTCATTTCCGTCGTTCGTTTGTTCCTGAGCGAACTCGCTTTCAATCTACCTCGACCTGGCGCACTCTTAACGTCGATGTGCTCGTCTAGGCCGTCGATTGGCATTCCCAGGTGCTGTGGGAACCGCCTGGTACGGCCGTTTCGCCGCCCAGCTTGATGTTCTGACGTATTCCTCTTCGGCCGCTGGAGGGGCCTGGGGCTGGGGATGACCTCCCTGGAAGGCAGTCAGGACGAGGACCGACTACCACAACCAGCGACTATCTACGCTACTAGCCCAACCCCTGCCATTGCCAGCCTATCCCCCTCCCGCTTCTCTTCTTCCTCGACGTCCCTCGACACTCCTAATGCGCCCACTTCGCCGCTAGCAAGCGCTTCGTCGCGGCTCGCTATTCTACTCCACTCCCCCACGAGCTTGGTGCTCATGGGTACGTTCTCTCACTCCGCAACTTCGTCAGGCGGTGGTGGAGGGTCTAGTGGGTTCTTAGGTATGTCGTTGTGGACTCCTCGGGTGCGCTGACCGTCTCCGTCGACTACTGTCGTCGATCATCCGTGCGGCCGAGCACTCCATCTCCTCCCTTCGTGCTGCGCGTCTCGGCGTGCCTCGTCACGTCCTAGTGGTCCCGACCCGCCCGCTTTATCGCTGCCAAGCGCCTCGTTGACACTCGCTAATGCTACTCCCTCTCCCCATCGAGCTCGACTCTCGGGGGCTCCTCCTCTGGCACGGATGGTGTTGTTGCGCTCGTGAGCTCTCTTGGTCGGTGCTCGTCGTCGCCGTCCGCCTCCGTTGCCACTCGACCTCTCTCCACTCGACCTCGGCCACCTTCGCCCCCACTTCGCCCTCTCGCGTTCGCGCTCCCTCTGGCTTGTCGAGTGGCTCTGTTGGCCCGCCAGGATGATGTTCAGCGTCGCCCATCGTGTCCACAGGGTCTCCCGACGGTGTCCGCCTGGTCGGTCGTGGTCGTGGTCTGTTGCCAGTCGCTCCATACACCCTATGAAGTTGTGTATCATGTCACCTGGGTCGCCTACGATGCCCCGCGACTGTCCATCGTCAGTGTCACCGGTCTTCAACAGTACGACTCGCTCCCCCTCGAGCGATGCATCGATGAACCTCGTGTGGTCGATGTTGCCGTCGCCATGTCCGACTCGGCTGCTCGTCGCAGCGGGACCCTTGCTAGTGACTCTCGGCCCCAGCCCCCTGCTCTCGAGCGCCGTCTCCTCACCCTTGTTGACCCCCGACCTCTTCCCCAGCTTGGTTTCATCGACAGCCTATCTGGTGGGTCGAGCGAGCTGTCCGCTGGTGTTATGGGCTCGGGTTCTCGGCGTCGCCGATCTTCTGGTCGACCGTCCGATTCGCCGTTCGGGGTGTCCAGGGCTATACCATGACTGCGCTTCCGCTATCTGTCGTCCTTGCCCCATCTGATGCGTTTGTCCATTAATGCGCTTCGCGTGCGCCCGACCTTTGTTATTGGCCGTTCAAGCCGTCTCGACGACCTCCTTGCGCTCGACCGCTCCGCCGGCTGCCCCCTTGTGGCCCTTCGCCACGTTTCGGCCCTCTTTCCCAATCTCCTGTCTTGCGGCATCCGCATGGCATGTGTGGCGGTGGTTGACGCGTCGTGCGACCTCTCCGCTGGCCCTGCTGGCCCAACGCGTGTCGCGTTTGGGTTCGTGGTGTCAGCGGTTGCGTCATCGACCGTCTGAATCACAGTTCGGGGCTGAGTGACTGGTGTACGACTGGTGTTGTCGCCGTGACTGCTCGCTGGGGTTGCGAGGTTGATGCCGTTCGTGGCTGCATCCTCCGAGTCGCTGACTCTCCCACGCGGCTTCTCGCCTCTCCTGGCTTGTCCCTGGCCTATCCGAGTCCCGGTCCACGTCGTCTTGAACCGTCCCGTTAGGTAGTTGGTATCTTCCCGTGCTGTGGTGAGTTGGACCATGTAAATAAAAACTTTGTCCGAGACACTGGATACAGGAACGCATCTCGCGGCGGCGGTATCGTCAACGTATTTCGACGGTCTGTGGGCTTCTATGGATTGGTGGGCCTTCGAACTCGCGCCATTCCAACCAGTTCTTCCCGCACTGAGTTCGGATACCACTCACGGCCATTTCGGGGTCCCGGTGAGTCGTCACTCGACCATGAAACATCCCGTAGGTACGGATCTGCAGGTATCCCGGTTAAAGTGCTCACAATAGACCCTATAGTTCTCACTTGGCATCATGGACAGCAGCTTCGGGGACTAGAAGTTCCTTATCGACCCCCGGAACAAGCAAATTTTGCCGGGCTCGCGTAAACGACGACGTCTCACTGAATACCGGTCCTATGGATATCCTTTTAGAGCTGGAAGGGTGAGTCACAGCAAACAATTGTGGTAGTGTTCATACCCGTGCAATGCAGCTCCGCAGCATGTTAAATAGATGCCATTCTGTCATCTTGTCGTCGGTTGACCCGAGATGGCGACTAATAACACTGCACTTCCCCCCGTGGCCAAAATCTCCATGATCGGGATATGGGTTGAGACTGTGTTGTATGGTGCGTCATGCGTTATCGTTCCTGCATACGTGTCGACTACTGATCACACACTCGCAGGTATCAAGTAAGTTTGCGTCGCTGAAACGGACTCCCGAATGATACTGATCAACGCTCAGCTGCGTCATATATGGATTGTGCATGTTCATACTTTTTCGTGGAGGGAGTATACCTAGAACGCGTTGGTAGGTCATTCCACATAATTAGCATATCGCTGAACATGTAAAATTGATAGGGTGCTTGCAGTGACGTCGACTATACTCTTCCTTTTGTGCACTATTCATGTCGGAGCATCTCTGGTGCAATTGCTTGAGGGATTCGTCTATGTTCCAGACGATGTGCCTAATTACTCCGAAACATACTGGTTCGATTATACCACCATGTTGGTTGTGATCAAGGATAATGTGTTCGACACTCTGGTATGTGATCCATGTATGCTAGCATACTCATGTTTTGCTTAAGAGAAATAAAGGTGCTTTCCCAATACTTCATTCTAGTGAGTTCAGAATGGTGACCACGATGTTGATTTTAAGGTACCCTGATGAGATTTGGCGGCTTTACGTGGTTTTCATGTACAACTGGAAGGTCATCGTATTTCCGGTAGGTGACCGATCATTCTGGATAACCTCTTGACTGAGATTGTCTTTCAGATCATATTAGCGGTTGCTTGTGTAGGTTCGCAAGCTTCTTGTTGTGCTCAAAATGGTTGCCAACTTTTGTCAGGTGTCTCATATGCAACCTCAGCCTTCCCTATACTCTCAGTCACCGACTTCTACCATTCAGTGACATCCCGCCTCCTGATATCAGGATGGGTGCTCGATTTGACACTTAATTTGTCCGTCACAGTGGCAATTGCGGGCCGTCTCTGGTGGATAGACCGGACAATTACTTCTTTGGTAGCCACGCGAAACAGTCGATATACAACATCGATATATGTCGTCGTCGAATCCGGCGCCATCTTTGCAGCAATCACTGTCTCTGTGATCATCCTCTACGCATTAGACAGCCCTTCTACAGTGACGGTACTCCACCTCGCCTCCCAAGTGGCTGTATGTATCCATCTAACATTCTTATTCTTGCTCACATTGAGCTGTGTCGTTTCGGCAGGGGTTGACGCCTCTGTTGATCGTTGTGCAGGTCGCTCTAGTTGGTCGGTATGGTATCTCAGGCGATGGTTCATCAAGGACGGCATTCACGGAACAGGACGAGATCACATTCCGAGCGGGTCCCGGGGTTCTCCAAGAGCACGACTCGTGACAGGACCCTGTGGTACCACTAGCCAATCCAAATGTGTGCCCTAGAACTTCCGGAGCTGAATCTCATGTCGAATGGTGGTTGCTTTTTATATGACCTCCCTGAATGATTCAATCAGTCGAATGTTAGAGTGCTTGTGGATGATTTGAGACTTCGATTTAGTTCCTTGGGTTGCCATTTTTGGACACTAGTACCGTCTGGCCTTTACCATTCGTCAAATTTTATGTCATGCCCCTTCACAAACCCTCTGTATGCGTGTTGCGTATACCTTGGCCACCCCGCTCACCTGTCTCACCTGCCTCCCGCCTGATGATGCGGGGTAGCAATCAACTTGCCGCACTCCCCCGACGTTTATCATGTTCGTCTTTGTACTAACCGGCAAGTTGGAGGTTGTCTGTGCCATGGCACGCGTGATACCTCCCTCGGGCCAGGCGCTTTCTACGCCCCCTCACGACGCATGTTGTCGAGTACGCACGTGTTCACTCGCGTTTCCTCAAGTTCGCGTTCAAGGCCATGGGATCTAAGTCGTGAATAGACTCGCCTGCTAGTTAGCTATTGGCAGCAGGTCAGGAGATCCAGGTCTGTCTGTTTGATAGAGTTGCTGGAATTCCAAAGTCCCAAGTAACCTTCACCATATACCCCACGCTGACATCCAGGCCCGCTGATTCTTTCAAGCATACTCCGTCGGCCACATATATGCACGACAAAAGTGTGTGTTCCATCACTCATTTCCGTCGTTCGTTCATTCCTGAGCAAACTTGCTTTCAAATTCAGATGTGGCGCGCAACCTCATGAGAATGCTACGAATCGTGATAGCACATTGAACGAAGCCTTGGGGAATGTGTTGGTGGCCGGGCAACTTTGTTGAAATCTCTGGGATAGTCTGGGTTCACTGCAAAAGAAATCCGCCAAACTCCCATTCGGACTCCATTTCAGCTGCCCCGCCGATTGCGAGCGCTGATGACCCGGGAAGGAAGCCACAAATTGGAAGAATGAATGTCATTACTTCAGGTACTCTCCTAATCTGCTGACTGGGCGACACTAGCGAGAGCTGACAATTAACGCAAGCCTGCAGCATATTAAGTACTAGATGTATCCAGCCATGTCCCTTCCAAAGATCGTCGATCAGCCCAACATGACGACCAACAGTGCAGCTGCGACTCCTCCCATGGCCGAAATATCCATAATCGAGATGGGTGGAGACAGGGTTGTATGGTACGTCCCTAGTGTTGCTCCCATTATCGGGTAACTCGGCTACTTGCGGGCGTCAAGTAGGTCCGAACGATCGAGTTCAGCCCTTGCCGATGTTGATACATATTGAACTTGTTGCGTCATCGTGTTCATGTTCATTGCATTGAGGGGGAGGAGCTCATTCCACTGCATTTGTGGGTGCATAGTTCCCCTCGCTCAAGACATCGCTGATTACCGCATGTAATCTTTGGGGTGTTGTTCGCTATACCCCCGATCCCTCTTCAGTGTGCATGTTGAAGCGTCACTATGACAATTATTCGAGGCGTTTGTCTATGTGCCGACCAATGTCCCCGGGTACTCTACAACATATCGGCTTTGTACCAGAAACTTTGCTCTTAAAGACAGCGTATTAGGCACCCTAGTGCGTGACTCGGGTTTCTGACATAGTGTCTTATGCTCACTATATCTCGTCCAAGACTTTATTCTATAGGTTCGATATGTTTATGTGGTTTACGGATCCCCGTCAAAGGATAGTCCTATTACCAGTAAGACCACCAATCAATGTGATAGCTCCCTTCACTGACACTGCCTTGACAAGTAATGTCTACTCTTGGTTGCATGGGTTCGTATGTTTCTCGTTTGTGTGACGACCTCCGACTCGGTTTGGTCTATACAATCTCCAATCCACAGGGGATACAAAATGTTTCATGAGTCCTCGATATCCCGTCTCGTCATATCGTGCTCTCGATATGATTCTGAACGTGTCTGTCAGGTTGGCGATCCCGAGACGTCTTTGGCGAGCATCTCATATGAGGGCCTCGTTGGCAGTCACCGGGGCCAAACGATGCACAACCGTGATGTACGTTGTCACCGAATCATGCGCCATATTTTAAGTTGCGGTTACTAATACTGCCATGCTCGCCGTGTATGCATTGGACCTGGTTTTCTTATCGGTGTTTGACATTGCTTCCCAATTGACTCTCGCACTTTGCTTATGGATCTCACGTTTCCAATTTTGGGCTGGTGTTGAACCGGATCTAACTGGTCACCAGTCTAGATATCATAATCCGGCCCCCTGCTCTGACAGTGTGATCACGGCACACGATGAGATGGTTTTCCGATGGTTTTCCGAAGACAAGGACATGCGGCGTCTATCACCTCCGAGTGCTGTTACACCATCATTTTCGCCGTGATAGCTTTGTCGGGGGTGCTCATGTTTGATATTACTCAGGTGCATGCAGAGACTTACATAGTCGGCAAGCGCCGATGGTTTTCAAAGTCCGAATATTGACATACGACGACGATCTGAAATGCTCTCCGGAAGCAACAGGTCGATCGTTTTCCTAGCTTGTATTTCAATTTCGGCTGCCGTCCTACAAAAACCCCTCTCAGTTCTGAGGGATGCTGAGACTGACGAGTGCTACTACCAGTTCAAGTGGCCTATTCAAAAGGTCGCCATCATCGGTGCCGGACCAAGGTGCATATTGTCTATTTGCTGTTACATCTCTTACGCATTCTCTGCAGCGGTTTGAACGCGTACCGGGAACTGTCTGATGCTGGTTTTCATGTGCGCATATTTGAGCGGGATAACGTACCAGGGGGCACCTGGCACTATACAGAAGAGGTACCGCTCGACGCACCAGTGCCCAATGCCCCCGCACCCGTTGCCGACTACATGCCATCGTTTCCACCTGCGAATGTCGAGCTTCCGTATTCGGAGGTGATCAAGGACGATGGGAAGGTTTGGAGGGACCACAGGGGGCCGAAGCCGGTTTGGGAATCGTTGACGTCCAACACACCTTGGGTATGGCTGATTCTGCTGTGCATCTATATGATGTGAATGTGACGTGTTCTTGCCTAGGCTTCACAACAGGTGTGTTTGACACGAAATCTGATCACCCTCCCGCTGGCGTCTCATGACACACTGCTAGTTTTCTCAATGGCCTTGGCCCGATGGTACACAATGGAGTAAGTTCGTTGTTCCTCTCCCGTCCCCGTCCTAATTCACGCCTGGCGCCAGAACTTTCGCACTATCAACTTCGCAATTACGTTCGATCGTACGCGTCCTATCTCCACATCAACAGCAATGATGAAAATCCTGCGACTGCCTACAATACCCGCGTTGAATGCATTGAGAAGTGAATAAATGAAGCTGGGCAAGAACAGGGTTGGAGACTCTGGCTCAGGTCCCTCAAGCAGACTGGACAGAACACTTACAATGCGACTTGGTGGACCGAAGTACGCTGATTTTTCATTCTTGAGCGGAATATTTTATGCGATTTATGTAGGATTTCGATGCTGTCACTGTTGCTGCGGGAATTTTCAACGCACCATCGATGCCGTCGATTCCTGGTTTGGAAGAGTGGGTCCAGAGGTTTCCCAGTCTCGTCCGTCACTCGAGACAATATCGGCGACCAGAACCATATTCAAATCAGACGATGCTTATCGTCAGTGGATCTGTAGGTTGTTGTATGTATCGCCGTCATCTCGTGCTGACAAGTCACGCAAGGTGAGTGGATCAGAGATATCTAGGGATCTGAATCGACACGCTAGATTGATCTATCAATCTTTCCGGGTAAGAAGGGAAACTCCATCAGCGCTCGTCATGATCTAACACTTTCTTTGCACTCAAGCCTGACATAGGTATGTGCCGAGGACCTAGCCGATCATAATAAAGTTTAACACTCTCGTAGATAGCAGGTTGCACTATAGGCTGGAAAATTACCTCCGTCGAATACCTGAGAACACGACTCTCGTTGGGGAAATCAAACGATTTTTGCCCATCCCTGGAGGGTCTCCTATTCGATCCGGCCTTGTCGAACTCAGGAACGGAACTGTGCGTTTAAGTGCCCTTGCGAAGAGATTCCCATCTCTGACAACGCGCGTTAGATCCTATCCGGAATAGATAGCGTGATATTAGCCACTGGCTACCGGTACTCGTTCCCATTCCTGCCACAGTACTATGATGGTGCGACGTACGTCCCCCACGAAGGATCTTCCAAGACCGTATCGCCGTTCATTCCTTTAGACGGCTCGCACGTCCGTGACTTGTACCTAGACATATTTTATATCCGGGACCCCACTCTTGCATTCATTGGGAGTAAGTGGCGAATTTGGCGCGTCGTGACTCTACCAATTCGAGAGTTCAGTAATGTCTGGGACACATTGGTTTTCTCTTTCTGAATATCTGGCAGTCGCTCTGGCCAAAGTGTGGTCGAATGCGGCCAAACTTCCCAACAGCGGAGCGATGCAAGAGTCGTACGAGAGAACCGTGGAGGAGCGTGGGGGGTACGGGAAGTACGTCCTGTTCCTGGGGCCGGAACGGACTTCAGGTGAGTTGATCGGATTCCCGTCTTGTCCCGTCAGTGGTGCTAAATGGTACGCTCGCGCCATAGCTCTTATTCGCTTCATCCTCGGTTGGCTGAATGAAGCGGCAGTCGAATACGGTGGAAAGCAGGTTCGTAGTGCGTTGATATTGTCGTCATTTCGATACCGACCAATCCTTGCCAAGATCGATGGGTTACCGAAATAGTGTGTCGTGATTTGCTTCATGTAGTGATTATGGGCACTCACGTACATCACAGCTCCAAAGAAATCAGCCAGTATTGGCTCATTGATCACTACGGAGGGCCACTACGAGAGACGCTGACGCAGGAAGACGAAGCAGCGTGGGCGTCTCTTGGGTTCGCACCCATGAATAGCGCGGACCGGGAGGCGAACAGCTATGATGTGATCCATGGTGATATGTGGTGAGAAAGTTGGTGAGCACCACAGTCAGCTCGTCACCTACCCACTCAAATTTTGCTCTAGTTCTCATTCTCTGTGCTGCTGCTTCACATCAGCATCGGTATCTTGAGCATCATTCCCATTCGTCAAGGACCACACATGTCGGAAAACTTTTGGCCCACCGTACATGTGGGATAGGCCTGGTACAATCATGATGGTAGGATAAACGACCACAGGTCCACCCTCTATCACTTTTCAATGTCATCCAGCATAAGCAGGTCGTGCTCAGCCGTATGCTTCCGCTTTCCTTTTCTAGCGAGGTTCATGGAGTATCGTCCCCCAACTTCCCCGCCAAGTCAACGTCGATCAACATGAACGTTGTCTTGTCAAACTTGGGACACCATGGTGTCGGTGTCGCGGACGTCGCCGTGGTGGTGTAGCTTCTCGAGGGCAACTCGGACGTTGCTCATGAACCCATGCGCCAGGCGCGAAACGAACTCTATGGGATACGGGAATAAGTGGGTTGATTCGAGGAAGATGAAGGCCCGCCTCGAGGTAACGGGGAGGACGGTGGTTCAATGACCTGCTGCGCCTGCCAAGGCAATCTATGCAAAGCAATACCAAGGGTCCACAGATACATCAACATCAGTCATGTAACCTGTGCGACTCTGGATCGTTTTCTTTGCCTTGGCCTAGTGTTCAACGAACTCGGAGGTCTGATTACTGGTTGTTCTCTAACCAATCCATAAAACTACTTGGTTGCATTCTTTACCAGAGCATATCGTTCTTAGGGGCTGAAACGATTGAAACGCTATCCCTGTCCGGCCCTTGCCCAACAAGAAAAAGAAGAGATCCGCCTGTCGCAAGAAAATAGGAAAGACTACCCCGAGTGAAAATGAGGAGATGATTGGCTGAAGTCGAGGCCAGGCAAATCGTATGCTATACCTTGAATGGCACCGCCTGACTTTTGGAGGTCCAGATTATGCCAGAGATGTTTGTCAGTACACTCGAGCGGACGAGAAGTTCAAAGATCTAATCAGAAAAAGAACCGCTGCTCTGCGTGGCGATGCACTTCACGAACCTTCAAGTTACTCCATTTCCTTCTGAATTACTGCCACGAGCGCTATTACAGCGCGAGTTGCGACGCCCGAATGCACCTTTATTCCCAGGTGTTAGCATGTAGTTCCTATACCAATTGCAGGAACCTCCTCTTCCGAGTTTTTCCTGAGCATTTTGCGACCAAGACCTCCCTAAAATTCAAGAACCTGGTAACATCTGATGACACGTTTTACTCCTGACGCCATAGTGAGTCGGTGACATGGTTGTATTCGTCCCACCGTTGGAACACGTCACAATTCATTTTCTCCTCGGTAGTCCTGCCAACGAACGGCCGCTGCATTAGCAACGTGTCACGCTGACAACGCTCAAAACGAACGTCCGTCAGTAACGACGGCAGATGAATCTTTTCATCCGGGTTATCTGTCTGAGACTCGGATATGTGTTGCGCCGCTCCTCTCTTTTTCCTGTTATCGCCTTTCATGTCATGCAGGTTCTCCGACGCCTCGGAAATCACGCGCACGGGCAAGCCGGGGTCCGTGCGTGGTGCAATCGTTCATCCTTTGAGGTTTCGCCTTGTCGCTTTTGGACTTCGTCACGCGCACTGCTAGGGCCGAGAGTGTGGCTAACAGTGCGGTACCCGCAGCGGATCGTACGATATCGCATGATCATTCCTACTCGCGCGTTCACCTACCCATCGCTCATCCAAGTCAAGTCCCGCCGAGTACTACAACGCACTGGCCATTATCTACCCAAGGTCAGGCGTCCCTGCCTAGACACCACCGAAACCCTGTCAGATCAAGGGGCGACAGCACTTGTCGACCGGTCATACAAATGGATAGCGGAAATGAACAATATCACCGTCTTTGGACTGTCTTCTTCCCCCCTGATGGTTACTACCGCGAGCGATGCCTGGATGCCAAGATGCATTGTTGCGCGCGCACATATCATTCGGGTGATCCCTCTTTGTGCCATAGGGCGATTGAGAGCTTCGTGTTGCTACCTTGGCAGCGCCGGGAATCGTCCAACTTGCGCTGGGGGCAGTGGCAGGGTCCGTTTCGATTCACTATACGAGTGACGACCTCATGAGTGTGTCGGCGTGCTAAAGGTACTACCGCAAGTCAGTCGGCCGACTTCCCGCGAAGAGTTTCAAGGTGGGAATACTTCTCTGCGATCCCTTCCTGACCGGGACATATGTTTTCCCCATCCATGTCACCACGTCCATTTGATCCGTGCCAAGAGGCGATGGATGCTACACACGTTCATCTACTGCGAGCTCCATTTTCGTCACGCGCGATCAGAAATCCGCGCAACCCCTGGATCACGGTCTCGCAGGGTAACATACAAGTCACCGGGTCCCATTCAATGCATCGCATTCCTTTTCCCCTCGGACCTACGTCGTCCCAACCTCCCACCGGATGCATGCATGATCAAGATTTTTTTCGATGTCGTCATGACGTTGCAACGACGATGCCTCTGGACGTGTTTGTGTATCCAAGAGCCGCTACGGTGTGCTCGAGCCTCGAGGTTTACGGGTTGGACCCCCCAAGGCAATCTCCGAGACCCGCGTCTCTTTATCTATGATAAGCACGATTTGAGACGTTAAATCGCCGATCGTTGGTTTGACTTGAACGCTGTAGCCACAGGTTTCAGATCTCCATCCTACAATTCTCAGGGTTAGGGTTAGTAAACCCCAAACCCTTGCCATAACCACTCAGAACGAGAATGTCGGAATTGGCCTGCAATTTCTCGGTGACGATGTCGCCACTCGACGTTTTTTTTCTCCGCTGCGCCTGGATCTACGGATAGAGCAAGCGAAAAGGGGGCCACGGTTCCGTTTGACGCAGCCCGGACGTCAACGCCTGAGAACCTGACTTGCACGCTGCAAGCCAAAACGAAGTGGTTCACGTGTTTCGCGATCGCTTCGTCGAGGCGTGCATGCTCCAATGACACGATAAAAAGGGGTTGGAACGAGGTGTTGTACGTGCGTGTGTCCCGCGTTCGCCGTTCACATCTGACGTATACATACGCAGTCGCGCGTACCTGGATCCTCGGCGACGGGGGTCAACCCCTCGCTGTCAACGGTGATTGGCGAACGCGGATCCGCCCGAGGCGATCGCGGGCTTCTTCTCCTGACCAAAGGCATGATTCTACGAATATGTCATTGCACCCGTATGTAGGAGACGAGGGGTCCTCGGAGCGCCCGTCACACCTGTTTACATTGGGGAAAGGGGGAGGGGGAGAGGATCAACGTCCACCTTTTTAGCAGGGTCTGGACACCTCCAGACCGAGACGCGTCAAGACATCCCACATGAGGGTGACGTCGGGTTCCAGGACCGCAGCAGTAGCCATCTTGCCGACGTGGACGCAGG
>JBBPTZ010000677.1:0-16646 GCA_038094315.1 Phylloporus cf. tubipes
CGCCTCGTCGTTGTCGTTGTCGTCGATATGGTCGTGGTCATGATAGCCGTCGCCGCTGTGTCGTCCCCATCGGCAAAGGGGTGGGAGCCCTCGTCGTCGCCGTAGTGTGGTGGCACGCAGTCGCGTTACCCTCGTGCTCGTCGTCGTCGGGCACTCAACGAGCGGTCACGCTCGTTTGGCGGCCATCGATGACGCGGTGGTGGTAGTGGCGACATAGTTGTCGTCACGGTTGCCGTGTCGGCGGCGTTGTCGTCGTCGTGGCATGCAATTGCGTTGCCCGCGTTGCCCTTGCGCTCGTCTGGTGGCAGGTGAGGCCTGAGGGTGTTGTCGTGTTCGTTGGAACACGATGGCACGCGAGGTGATGCCAGGGGACGAATGGACGGGTTCGAATGGAGCGGCTGAGGCAGGAGGCGAGCGTTCGGGCTCGAAATGACGAGGCGACGGCAGGGGGCGGGCCGTCGGGCTCGAAACGGTGAGGTGGAGGCGGAGTCAATTGTGTGTGGGGTAAGAATTGTCGCGACGAGCGTGACACAATGAACATGATTATGTAATACGACTCTCCCAAAAAATCTAAGTCCCGGCCCATTAGGAATGGTAGTCTAATTAGGATTTGCTATTACTAGTAGTATCTACATATCTATGTAGTTACTACAGTCCCTGTCGGCACTGTGCGCCGTCGCACTGCTGCCGAGCCGCTGTGCCATATTGTGACAAACTGTGACATAGTGTGGGGGCAGGTGCCTGTCACATCGCTCGGCTATAGTGCTGTTGCACTGTGCCGCCGAGCCGATGTGTCAACTGTGACAGACTGTGACATGTTGTGATGCCAGGGTCCTGTCATATTTTCTCGCCTGTCAAGCTGTCAGCTGCTGTAATCAATATGCCATTTTCGGCCGCTTCTGTAGTAATCTGTAGTAATACTGTAATATGCTGTAACTCTTGACAGCCTGAGATGTAATTAGGGTTTTGCTGATGTACACCGGTCAAAGGCCTGTTGTTGAAAGCCTGTCCAGGCCCAGGGTTCATCTTTCTGGGTAAGGAGGTTGAGAGGTGCAACGATGTTGGAGAAGTTGGGGATGAATTTTTGGTAGAAGTTGGCAAAGCCCATGAAGGAGTGGACGGCCTTGATGGAGGAGGGTGGCTTCCAATCCTGGATAGCCTGGAGTTTGGTGAGGTCCATCTCAATCTTTCCTTGACTGATGATAAGTCCGAGGTACTCCATGTGAGAGGTGTTGAAAGAGCATTTGGACAGTTTCAAGAATAGTCCGTGTTCGTGGAGTTGTTGTAACACATGGTGAGTGCGCTCATGGTGGAGGGTAACATCGTCCTTGGTGTGGATGCCTAGATCATCCATATAAATTTTGAGCCAGTGTTCTCTGATCATATCTGCAAAGATGTTGTTCATGAATGCCTGAAAAGTGGGAGGAGCATTGTTGAAACCAAAGAACATGATGGTGGGTTCAAAGAGGCCAAGCGGCATGATGAATGCGACCTTCCATTGGTCTTCTTTGCGGATGCGGATGTTGTTGTAATCCCATCGAATGTCAAACTTGGTGAAAAGAGTTGACTCTTTCATGTCGTCAATGAGCTCAGGGATGAGGGGGAGTGGGTAGGTGTTGTGGATAGTGTGAGAGTTCAGATACTGGTAATCCTGACAAGGGTGAAGGGTTCCATCCTTCTTGGGGATGAAGAAGAATGGGGAGGCTTGGGGGGATTTCGATGGGACGATCCATCCGGTCTTCAAATGTTCCTCTATGAATGCTTTACAGGCCTTGTGTTCGGCTGGGTTCAGAGGATAAACCTTGGTGATCTTGGGGATGAAGGAAGGCTTGAGGTCGATGGTATGGTCATAGGAGTGGTGAGGGGGTAGTTTCTTGTGGGTCTTTTTTGAGAAGACATTGGCAAAATCCTTGCACCAGGTCGGAATCTCTTGTTCCTTGGGTGCGGTCTCCTGGGCAAGTTGGGTGGAGATGGTAATCTTGTTGACGTCTTCTAAAGGAGCATAGTGAGAGTCATACAGTTCCAAGATCTCTGGTCAACATCTAGTCCAAGGTATCATACCAAATAGTGCTGGTGGGTGTAAAGTTTGTCATCAATGGGGCGAGGGTTGCGAGGAAGTGTGATGTGGTTGTTAGCCCAATCGATGTGAGGATTCCATTTCTGGAGCCATGGCATTCTGAGTATGATCCATTGGCATCCAAGGCTTAGGACCATGAGCTCCTCTTCGTCATCAGTGGAGGGGAATTTGAGACCGATCCGAGTCTTCCATTGGATCGTTCCCTTGGCGCTGGCAGTGCCATCCACATTATGCATGATGATCGGGTGGGGTAGGCATTGTAAGGGGAAGTTGGCTTGGGTGAGAAGTCCAACATCAATGAAGTTTCCGGTGGTGCTGGAGTCAATGAGAGCGAAGGTGTTGATGATTTTTCCAAGGGCTTGCAATTTAACGGGGATGAGGAGCATGCGTTTATTGGGCAAAGCGAGTAATACATTGGAGATATGTAGGGAAGGAGACGTCGAGGCAGCTTCCCATTCTAAAAATCCTTGGTTTCAGTGGTGGCAATGGAGATGTCCTCTTCAGGCGTTTTCTTGAAGCAGACTTTGAGCACTTGGAGGATCTCATCCTCATTCTTGCCCTGAGTCCTCAGGGTGTTGATGTAGGCATCAATGGCAGAGGGAATGGTAGCGGGTGGCATGGGGGTGGATATTGCTAGGGCGGGAATGGTTTCTGTGTTCCAGATGTTCTGGGGACGATGGGGAGCAGGTGATGCAGGGACGTGCAAAGCGGTGGGACAGTTGCCAGTGTTGTGGCCTCCCTTGTGGCACTTGAAGCAGAGTTTCTCCTTGATACACCTAGCTCATTTGGCAGGAGTGTGTTACGCTTGATCCAGGTAGGGGCTGGTGCAGCCTTGGGTGACGAGGGCGATGTCGGCAGAAGTGTAAGCTTGACTGGACACGGAGTGGTCTAGAGGTACAGGCCTGACTAGAGTTGAACGGGTAGAGTGTAGACGAAGTCGTTGAGGAGGGCAGCTAGGCGAACGACGAGACAGACTTGAAGTAGGCAATCAGCTTGGTGTATTCCCAAGGAGAAATAGCTTAGAGGTACATGTGCGTGCAACCGGTATTTTAAGTGAAGGTAGAATGCGCACGGACCAAGGATAAGAATGGAAACTATTGTCGAGATAAGAAAGGAACGTTGTGGAATAACGTCGAAGAATTATGACTAAGCGAGAGGGAAAAACGCTATAGGTGGGAAGGAAACGATGACTATGAAGTGATGAGTGATATCAGCCGATGGGTGGAAAGGGGTCATTGTAGAAGAAGGGAAACGGCGTCCGTGAGAAGAAGAGGGAAAATAGGGGTAAATCGTAACAGAGTGAGCTTGTTAAGCTGGATAGTGTCAACGTCCATGGTGTTTGGGTCAGCAGTGGGGTGATGGTGAGTGAGTGAGAGTGGGGTGCGTCCCTTAGAGATGGTGTCCATGTGAGAGACTTGGGCGTGGAAAGCCTTGGCTTTGGCAATCCATTTAGTGATGGTGGTGGGTTGTTTTTCGATGCCAATGACGAGCATGGAGATATGGAAGTCAAGTCCTAAGGAAAAGAGGTCAATAAGGGTGTCTTGGTCCTGCATGCCAGCCTTGGATGCGAGGTTCTGAAAGTTGGTGATAAACTTCTGGAAGCCATCATCATAGATGCCTCCAGAGGTGCGGAAGGATTTCTGTTGGAGCTTGGTGAGCTCATGGTGGGCAATAGCCTTGATATTGTATGGGTAGAAGGTGGTCTGGAAGTTCGAGGCCAGCTTCTTGAAGGTTTTCTCAGTAGAGGCGAGGTTGGCATCGGCCATAAGATCATACCACATCTCCGAGAAGGAGACGCCTCAACCCTTACTCATCTTGTTCAGGGTGGTCATGACCTTGGCTTCGTCAGTGGAGTACAATGAGGGGTTTATAGCAAAGTAGGCACACATGGCCTTCATCCAATGCATGGTGTCGGCAGGTTCTCCGGAGAAGTCAGCAGGAAGAGCAGCTTTAAGCTCAGTGGACGACATGATGGGTGACTGGGGTGGAGTGACAGAGATGGGACTAGGAGTGCGAGGTGGTGGTACAAAGGACTGAGGTCTGGGTTGTGCGGACAGGGGGAGACCTGTGGGCGGGGGTTGACAGTGATGTGGGATATACTCAGGGATGGGTACTTGGGATTCGTCATCCAACTGTGGAGGGTGAAAGCGAGGGGTTCTCAACAGGTGGGCTATGGTGGTGAAGGTGGGGTGGTCCTACTCCGTAGACAGGAGGGACATAGGGAGATTCTTGATCTTTTGTTATGCGTAGCATTGCAAACGAAGATCCGGAATGTTGGGTGCGACCAAAGTTCAATCCGAGGGTGTGGATGATGGGTCAGTTGTCGGGTCGAAGGTAAACGAGGGAGGTTCTCAAGGAATCACCTTGGAACTCACAGAGCACTTCTGTAGCGTGCAGCAGCTAGTAGAAGTCTGGGAGGTGGTTCAAGACACAATGCTAGATTGCACAGATCAAGAATGAAGACTAGAGTACATGCAGCTACAGTATAAGTACTCAATCATATGTAAACAACAGAAGCCTGAGGAAGCAGACAGAACTACTGTGGATTGGTCACTACGTATAAGTCAGTGAGAAGGTAGCGGAAAGACAACATCATTGTGAGAGAAGTGGTGGAGGAGAGAAGCTGTCCATAGAACAATCCAAGAGATCAAGAATAAGATCCGGGGCCTGGTCTGGTAGGATCTGAAGGAATGGTGTCGGGCCAGAAAGCAGGATATAGGAGCTGCTTGGTCAGCGAGACTATGAAAAGGTTGTGCTCCCAATGTGGGTCAGGGTCGGAATAAGCAAAGGAAAAAAGAAAAACAGAGTGACACAACAATACGACCGTAACATAAGCATCCACAAACTTGTCATCTAGCAGAACCCACCATATAGCATGCATCAATTCACACTTATAGTGTGCAAGAATGTCTGAGTGATTCTTCTTATTTGTAAATTGAGAGAGATGAAGCAAGAGATGGTGGATGGAAGCTGTAATTTTGTTAAGGTCAGTCAGATGCATTTTACAGTACAAGTATAAAACACCTTTGATATGAAACCAACAAGATGCCAAGCCCCAGATGAATTCAGACGAGCACGAATGTACTTTGACAAGTTTCTGAAGGACAAGTAGATTGGCCATGCAGTTGAATGACCAAACTGAGCAAGATGCATTGAATCCGACAAAAACATCATAGCAGCAATTACCGGCTCATGCATACTGCCATCTCTACAACACTGTTTTCAGAGGTTGTCATGAGCTTTGATCCACACATCTGAAGTGTATAACTTGTTGTATATGTGCTGCTCATCACCACCTGCCAGAGGTTTCCATAATTGCTTGAAGGGGGTTAGATGGTACCACTTTGATTGGACATTTGAGAAGGTGGCACAAACTACTGCCGTCAGGTTACAATAGAATAGGCCCGGAACAATGAAGTTCTCAGTATTCCCAAATGCATTACATTCCTGAGTGGGTATAGGAATAGTGACTGATGTCTCCTTCCAGCCATCTTCATGAAATGGGCTCTGGGGGTCAAGGTCCTTCTCTGAGGCATCAAGATGCTTCATTTTGGTGTTAGCGTTGAATCCAACAAGATTTTCAGGACAGAAGTCATCAGTGGTAAGCACAGTTGAGATGAGGTGAGTAACTTCATTTGCAGACTTAAGTTTGCTCCCTGATACCATACAGTTCATCAGCCTCCAGATAGACATTGATTTCCATGGCCAAGAAGGGGGTGGTGGCCCAGAAATGAGTGGGGGGTCCTCACAAACACCTATTTCTGGTGGTCCATTAGATAGTTCATCAAGGGTCAGAAAGGCGTCAGGCTCATATGATGGTCAGTGGTGATATTCACATGTGATGCCAAACATGTTGAACACAGTATGGACAATATCACATACATGCAATATGACATGATGGATAGTGAAACAACCCAACAACCAATAAAGGTGTTGACACTGAAAATGTCAGCACTACAGGCTGCTCAAACAGAATGTAGGGGCGAGTATGAACCAGGGCTCTCCAGTTACCAAGGTTGGAGGGGGAAAACCAAGAGGACAAACTGAGGTCCTCTGGCCAGCTCTTGGGCCTTTATATACTACTCTACTGTATGTACATGTTTATATAGAATCTAAGATATAAAGTCTATGTATGGTCATAACATGTGGTGTCCGTGTATATCACCATGAGGAGAACAGCCTTGGGGCTGTGTGGAATGGAAAGCATAGCCTTGACATGCACCTCAAGCATGGATCAAGAGGTGTGGAAGCATAAACATGCTGCCTGTGCATGTTAGAAGCATAGAATATGTGGTCAGCACATGTATCATAAGTCATCATGAGTCATAAGAAGCATAGCCATGCATTCTATGCGTGGATCTGAAACATAAGAAGCATGATTGATGACATGCAGCATGTGCATGCATCAAATGGAAGACATAACATGTGTCTAAGGCATGGATCATGAATCGTAGAAGTATGTATACCATGAGGTCACTGCATGGATTGTGAGTCATGATGTGTCATAAGAGAAGATAGAAGCATAACATGCATGCAATGCATGTGTGATCATAAAGGCATGAGGCATGAGAAGTTGTAAGCGCATAAGATAAGGCACAGCTTCATGTCATGGATAAGAGATAAGGGCTGTGCACTGGGCATAGGGTTGAAGATAAGAGATAGTCCATTGGGGTTGACCATGACAAGGGTGAAAGTGAAGCATCACATGTCTAAAAAAAGTGAAAAATATAGCATAAGGTTTGTTAGGGTTTGTTAGATCTGTTTAGGGGCTAAAGCCTGTCTCATCAGGAGTAAGGGGACCATCCATCCTATTGTCTGTAACACTGGATTCATTAGGTCTGTTTAGGGGCTAAAGCCTGTCTTGTCAGGGGTAAGGGGACCATCCATCCTATCATTTGTAACAGATAGCTTGAGTGACTGAAGAAGGCTTGAGAGGAATAGGAGGAGCTATCTTTGGCAGGACATCTCTAAAGCACACAGGAAGATGGCAAATCTGAGCAGGACAAGTGGAGCCTGGTGTTATGGTTGTATTGCTGCGTGCTTCTGTTTTTCTTTTCTCTTTCGCTTACTATGATCCCAGCCCCTGCTGGGAACACTACTTGTTTGTTGTATCACTGACCCGGCAGTATCTCTACCCCACCTTCTGGCCTGATGCTGTTCCTTTGGATCCTACCAGACCAGGCCCTGGACTTATTCCATGACTTTCTCGTATGTTCTATGGACAGCTTCTCTCCTCTGCTGCTTCTCTCATAACGGCATTGTATCTCTGCTTCCCTCTCACATTACTTATACATATTTGTCAATCCACAGTAGTTCCATCCACTTCCATCTGATTCTACTGCTTACATACGGTTGAGTACTTATACCATCGCTGCATGTACAATATTCTCTATTCTTGATCTACGCAATACTAGCATCATATCTTGAACCAACCCAGACTTCTACTAGCCTCTGCATGCTACTGAAGTGCTCTGTGTGTTCTAAGGCAACTCCCTTATGAACCCCCTTCACTCATTTATGGACATCAGCCTCCCCCATCATCATCACCTTTGGATTGAATGTCGGCCACTCCTGCTGTTCCAGATCTCATTTGCGACACTACGCATAATACCTGGCATCCCTACAGATCCACCTAAGATGCCATACTCATGTTCTCCAGCTTTGGTTGCTGCTGTCTGGTCACTGCTGGAAGTAGCAGTGCGAGAATTGAACTCTGTTGTGGATGTTACTGGCTGATAGACATTGGAAGGGAGAGGATTGGAAAGGTGGGTATCATCAGTGAGTTGCAACATAGGAGCTTTGTGACAGGCCCTCTTGGAAGGAGATGAGGTCAAGACAAACATCTTCGGCAAGCTATGCTTTTCCCGTGGTCAGCTGATGTAGGCCTTGTAGTGGGAACAACTCAAGTGATGCAGAGAGACACTTTGACTCATCTCAAAGGATTGAGAACATGTATCAGCTCCACACCTAAAGCGACCACTGGGTGCCATCATTTGGTAAGTATCTGCATTTTTACTGATGTTTCTGGCTGTCAGCTTTAATCGCTCTGCAGTTTGGTGCTTACACTCACTGGGCATTTGCAGCGATGGTGTCTATTGGTGCGCTTGGAAGTCTCAGGTATGTATCTCAATGTATTTATGTGGATCTCACCTGTTATTCATCCAGTACTACCATATCAACTCTTTTCAGCATACTACATCATACAAACATGGTGCTATTCCTGTCCCACCACCTTTATCAATGGCAAGTACAAATTTACTGGTAGTACAAGTACAACTTCCCCAGTTCATTCTTCAATATCATCAAAAGTTGATTCATTCTCAGACTCATTGTCGGTCTCACTGGAACTTCCTTGGGTTGTGTTGTCACAGTCCATGTCCCCGATATAATCGGGTATGTCAGGTAAGGGCATATTTGGCATCTTCAAGCTGGTTTCAGCATTGGATGTCGATGCTATGGTAACAGTTGCTGTGAGATAGAGTCATGAGGTATGAATTTAATCCACATCTTCTGCCTTACGCCATTTGATGACCTGTTCCACCCACGACCAGAGTACTCCACTATGCATGTATCATGCTGACAAATTAGCATCTATAAGGACCATGTGCTGGTTGATAATATCAGAGTCTTTAAGGGATTTGACCACAGCAGCATAGGAGTTCTCTGGTTGCCTCCACAAGACTAGAATCTCCAGGTTTGTGTGGTCAAGAATTGCTTGCAACACTGAAGTCTGGTTACAGATTGTGGACAAGTAAACTGAGATATGCATTAGCTGACCCAGATTATGAAGACCAGTTGAGCCTGCAACAGGCCCCCACATGGCCCATGTGTTGGTCAAATGGAGATGAGTGATACGGTGAAAGACTGGAATGTTCAGTAAGTAGATATCCTTGTTGTTAAAGATTGAGGATAGATTTACATAGAGACTGACAATAGATGGAAGGCGGTTAAAAGGAGCAAGGACTGGATTTGTGCCAAGGAGGTAGCAAGGGAACCACAAATGAAGATGCTCTGTTTTGGTGCATAGCCCAACAATACATGTGGCCATACGAAAATTGACAGACATGGCAAGGTGAAGAACCTTGATCATTGCCACTGCAAAATCAGCCTGGTTGTTAAACTCAGGTCCTCCTGGGGGGAAGTCCAGAGTTTTGCATGGTACAAGCAAGAATATCATTCACTCAAGCTCAGAAGGAAACTTGTGAGTCTGCATACTGGAATTGAGGGCATGCAGCATACAGTGTAGTACCTTCACTTTTGTAAAATCTCTTTCGGCTCATCAAAATCATGCAGCCTGTACCTCAAAGGCCTGATGACCATGGTAACATAGTGGCCAGAAAAGTCTCACTGAGGCATAGGTACTTTGTTCCCACAGATTTTGTTAGCACGGCTCTTTATTCTTTTAATTAACAATAATAAATAGTCCCCAATTTTTGCGATCTCTGTGTTCTTGATAAAGTATTATACTGTTAACCCTGAGCATAGTGCAAACACTGAGACTATCTTTTTGAGATCTCAAAGCCTGACACTTCAGTACAAGTAATGCCACCTATCCTGCCAGTGTGATTCAATACACCACCTTCCTCTTTAGTGTGTATAACATAATGCAAGTCTCTCATGACGCACTCTGTCATTACTAAAACATCTGATTGAAGACTAGTATATAAAACATTATTATAAGACAATAGTGCTAGGCTCCAGTGACTACTTCCTCTGACATTAAAACTATATTTCACCTTGAAATGAGCCATTCTAACATAGCAAGGATGAATAACAGGAAAGTGTGTAAGGAACAATGACACACCTTCAAGGTATTATCACATTCAATACACCACGACATTCCATTGCACTCATGATTCCTCACTGCTTGAACCCTAGCTCTCTTCAGAGCCAACAAGACTTCTTCACAGAAAATGAGTACCCAAGCAGGAGGGAGATCATAGATGATGCAGAGAGACAAAGGTAAAATGGAATCAAAGTAGTTGATTGTCATGAGATGAGGGGGCCTGTTGCTGAGGAGCCATGTGAGTGGTGTGGTAAACTTGTTGGACCAACAGAACTGAGGTTGGCAGTGATCCAGGCTCTTGAGGAGCTGGGTAAAAGTTGGATAGGGAATACAATGCTGACGATAGTGACCTTTGTTGACCATGAGATATGGGAAGTAGTTCATTTGTGCTACCATGCCATATTGGGATCCATCATCAAATGTACTAATGAGGCTATGGCCTCATGTTGTCACTGCTTTCACCAATAAGGTTGAATTTGCCAATGTTTGTGTGCCCCCAAATTCAGCAAGCTGCACTTTGGGAGGGCAAGGCTACTCATGTATTGAAACGACTAGCCCGCTAGGACCAATTGCTTACCAGAGCAAGTAGTAAGCCTTATGCTAAAGTCGCTAGTAAGACTAGGAAAACTCCAAGAGAACAAGACTGGGGAAAATCCCTAGTGCTCACCCTTGGCCTTTATATACTATTCTAATGTTTACATTCGTGTATACTACATCTACGATATCCTGTGTTGGTGAACATGAGGAGTACGCATACATCTAATAAAACCACTAGAACTAGGGTGTGCACTGGTATTTGTTGTGTAGCCCTAGTATTTTTGAGTTGTGTTGACTGGTTCTGACTTGTGCTTCGTACTCACCTTCTATATCAGGAAAGATGAGTCAGCCATGAGGATTACCATGAGGCGCTTATCTGTGGCATGCAGCATCCTTGAGGTTGGTAAGGTTTGCACAGCCATGCACTGCTTGGGTATAGCCAAATGTTGCCATAGGGGCTGGATGGGCACTGCTTTAGCACAGGTATCTGCACAGCCTTGCACTGCTGTGTGTTGCCTTGATGACTCGTTCTGACTATGGTTAGCTAAGTCCAGATCAGGGTTTAGATATCAGGATAAGTGTAGATATTGCATAGTTAATGCAATATAGCATGTTAAAGGCCAGGGAAATTAGTGAAAAATAGGGATAAACTAGGGTGATCGTAACATGTATGGCCCAATGCAGTGCACCAAGCCTTCCTTGACTGCTGTGGATCTACAATGACCAATTCCTCAGCATTATCACAAAGTTCATACCACATTACAACATGTCTATTGTTTGCCTTTCCCAAATCTATACAACAGATCTGAGATGAACAAGCCTGCTGACCCTGCATCCCACAGTGGACAAAAGAAACTCTTTCTCAAGATGCTTTGGAAGACAATGGTAAGTATTTGGTGGGGGTGGCTTGCTATGTCCCAGAAGAAATTCCACTTATCAAACCACACTCCCATCCAGAGAATCACCAGACCTCTGCATCACCCATGACTCAAATTGTTTCCCAGTCATCTCATACTTTACCTGTACATGACGCAAAGCCCAGTTCATCTCCAGCTGAAAGATTGTCCTCTTAACCCAACTCTTCAGATGTTGCTAGCCTGAAGAGGTAAGTCATTGTGCTCGAGGATGAGAACTTGAGACTACTCAGCAAACTAACCAAGAAAGAGTGAGTGCAATCCAACTGGCAACAGGATCCACAGCTGCCTGCTGTACTGATGTCTTTCAGGACCCACTTGTATTTGAGGGAGGGGTGAGCTATCCATTGCCTTGTAGCTCTCATTGAGCCGATCTTGAATATGATCACCAAGAATGATTGGTGTCAGCTGCTCATGGTTGATGATGGGATGACGCCACAAATGACAGCTGGAGATTCCAATACAGGGTAAGACCTTTATCATGTGACACTAAAAAGTGCTGACTTTGTTGTCAAACAAGAGTGAACATATAGCAACTTCAAGAGACTGTTAGATTGGTGTCCTACTCTCAGGAAGTCATTGAATGTTGGTGAGATCAACTTATTTTCATGCTGCAAAGTAAGTTCAGTACCAATGGTAGATCACCTCAAGGGATCTGATGCTCGGACAGTTGCAGGCAGGCACAGATGGCACTCGAGGGAATAATGCCACCTCATTGAAGAGAGAGATAATCGACTGGCTAGAAGCAGCCACTGGACAACCAACCAATCCACTGCTGTCTTTTCATGATAAGGAAGGGTGCAGTTTCAACCACATGGAAACAGGACAACTATGTTACACATAGTGTCGCAAAGAGGATCTGGAATGTCAGGAGTCACCGAGGTTCAATCTGAGGGCACGGACGACAGAGCGGTTGTCGGGACGAAGGTGTACAAAGGGGGTTCTCAAGGGGAGGCCTTGGAACTCTCAGAGCATCTCAGTAGCATGCAAAGGCTAATAGAGGTCTGGGGGTGGTTCAAGATACAACGCTAAGATTGTGTAGATTAAGAATGGAGTCTACAGTACATGCAGCACTGATATAAGTACTCAATCGTATGTAAGCAATGGAAGCTGATGGAAACAGATGGAACTATTGTGGAAGAGTCAATACATATGAGTCAATGGGAAAGTAGTGGAAAGATAATGCTGTTGTAAGAGAAGCAGTGGAGGAGAGAAGCTATCCTTAGAATGTGTGAGAAAGTTATGAAACAAGTCTGGGGCCTGGTCTGGTAGGATCCGAATGAACAGTGTCAGGCCAGAAAGCAGGGTAGAGACACTGCTGGGTCAGTGATACAATGAACAAGTAGTGTTCCCAGTGGGGACCGGGGTCGGAGTAAGCAAAGGAAAAGAGAAAAACTAAGGCGCGCAATAATACAACCATAACAAACTACTTTGTCCTGTCGAGTACAACTGGTCCAATCCAGAGTGAGTATGGTCTATATAGTGATTGCTGAATACTTTCCACACCCATAGTGTTCACCAATCTATCCAAGAGTACAATCCCAAATTTTGTGTCATGGCACACAGCTGGCCATCATTTGTATACCCACAATATGGGTACAATAGTAGAGAACCTTCCAAGGGACTGTTTCAAGGTGAACTCCTGGTCAGGGTATGTTGCTAGCTTGACACTATGAGACAGTGTGTTCACTTGACCCTATCCAGTCCTTCAAGTGTATTTTTACATCACCCACTTCAGCACACCACCATATTGGGGTAGGGCAGTCGATCCATGGCAATGTTCCATGCTCACACAGCCATGTTGTAGCACTGCTTGGGATGAAATCAGTGCAGCCATGAGCTATCACATACATCATTGTTCAGGTATGGATATCATATTTTCAATTTATGCTCCATGGTCCTCATAATGGTTAGGTCTGCTTTGCATTGTCCAGCAGCCTATCATGGGTGGTTGTTGATGATGATTTCAACTATGAAGAATTCTACTACAACATTGTTGACTACTTTGAGATGCCAAGCTCCAAAGAGAAAGCCACTGACATCAAGAAGCTCTTGCTTTGGTGGAACCAGTGAGCAGGGAAATACAGCTATTGTTTGTGCTGACCTGTTATGATTCCTTCTTTTCCCTTTTATGCTTGTCTCCCCTGTATTACTCTGCTTATCCTAGCAATACATTGGATGCTCATTTCCCTTCAGCTGGTTGCTACCATACCCGTTCCCCTATCTTCCAATAGCCATTTGCACACTAACTGGCTTCTTTCCATTTGCTCCTGCTTATCTCATACCTTGGATGCTTTGTCATGAATGTTCCATAACATTCCATGACCTTCCATCCCCACTTATGTTATTCACATTTTCTCTTAGTATATAAATCCGCCCTATCTGTACTATAGCTTCTCACACTTGTTTTTCCTGTACTACCACCTGAATTCAAGCGTCCCCTTGTCTCTGACCCTTAGCTGTGCTAAAGCCTTGTCTCTTTAAGTCTCAGGTCTTCTTCTGACAGACCTTTGTGTTGCTTTAACCATTGTCATTGTGCAACACCCCTTGTCCCTTGAACCCTCAGTATCCCTTTGGGTCACTCAGTTGCTCTGTGTATCACAACTGACTCTCCACTGCTAGAAAAGCCCTAGGGTCCTTGCCCCTTCATCTCCATCCCTTGCTCCTTGAACTTGAACTTCAGGTCCAACAGGACTACAATAGTTCCTACCCAGGCCTTATCATAACAGGCAGGATTAATCTTGTACCTAACTATTGGTTCTGCAGCAATGGCTCTCACCCTTATTGCCACTACCATACCTCCCCTCTCCACCCCCTCTCTTCATTATGCATCCCTAGCCACTACTGTATCAATTATAATAGACACTAGGGAAATACAAATACCAATTCTGCACCACATTGTAGAAAACACCTAGGTCCTATGGGTGGATAAAAAGGGTAGTCTGACCTGGTCAATAGCAAGGGTTAAGGTAGAAGGGTATGAAAGATTCATCCCAAGGATAGCAGAAGAGAACAAAAGTAGAAGGATGATGCTTAGGAGTTGTTCCCCAACTGGGTGAGCTCACACCCACTGTCCATGCACTCCTCAAGCTTTAGAGGCTAGTGTAGGACTCTTCCACAGGGGTCCGGCCGGTACTAGGGCAGATAGTCATATGCAAAGTTGCCAATGTCAGTAGGATCTCTTGCCTATGAGCTGGGTAGAGAGAAAAGGGTCTGGAAGGCTTAGGACCATTGTAAAAGGGAGAATGGAAGATGATTTCAAAATGCATAAAACATCCTTTTATAGTCCAGGTATACCCAAAACTCTAAGTATGTATCACATGCTAATGAAGTCCATAGCAACTGATAAAACATCAAGGATAAAGGGGAGTATAGTAGTTGTGAAGAGAGTAAGCCCATTTTGAGTAGTAATGCGAACATGGTATAATGGAAGCTAAGAAAAAGATAGTAGAAAAGCACTCACCGATAAGCCTAGGTGCATGAACAGAGGACAAAGGACACAAATGAACACATGCAGATGTTCCAGCTGGCCATGAAGTATCCTGTGACTGGGTAGTAGGTTCCAGGCAGACCAGATGGTATGACCAGATGGGCCAGATGGTCAGCAGGACAGACCAGATGATTAGGAAGTAAAGGCAGGCAGTTGTAAGTGATCCTAGGACTTGGGGAAACATACAATTTCATATGTAGGGAGCCCAGAATCCCTATAGCATACCTGGAAATAGAAATCTAAGAAGAGAAGCAGCACAAGCAAATATAGCCGATTTGCCACCCTTACCCATGCAACCACCTGATAATCAATTGCCACACAGACCCAGAAACCTTAATTGTGCACTGCCACCCCCTTACACCAGAAGAACCCCTGCAACAGATGCTAATACTATACCAATAATAAACATACCTCACCCTTGAAACCCAGCACCACCAACACCACCTTTAACATTATCAGCTGAAGAAACCCTTATTGAATCCCAATGATTGTTGAAGTCACACTTATCAATTTCTTGATCACCCTCATTTTGACTGGCACTTTCCTCATTTGGATCATTAATCTCCTTGTGGACCACAATTGGCCACTTTATTTTATTAGACAATTTCTAAGTTACTATTTCTCCTTCAGATTTATTTCTCCCACAATTGTTACCAATCCAGAGTGGAAATTTGACCCCAACCATTACAAAGCATATTCTGCCCCTCTGGTAGAAAATGATAATAGCAGTTGGTAAACAAAAGAAGTCAAGGATACAGAGATAACACTCTAGATAGTTATCTCCTCAGACTTTATTTTCCTTTTGTTCTTGTATACTAATATCACTGGGTTTGATTAGTCAAACTGGCTTATTCACCTCTAAGTGATACTTTATCTGCACTACCTAACCTCACCCCATCTAGATCACCTATCCCTGAACCGCCCAGTATGGCAAACATTTCACAAGAACAATGGGACAAGCTCCTTCAACACATGAAAGCCATTGAAGAAGCCACCCACCATGCCAAAACTGAGAAGGATGCTTTGAGTAAACAAGTAGCTAATTTATTCAAAGAAAGGAAGGAAGGCTCCACCTCCACCTCATCAACAGGAGGGTCCACCTCCAAAGTGGAAATATTCACCAACCCAGGAATCTATGATGGGTCTCCTGCCAAATTTGAGGAATGGTGGATAAAAATGAAGTCATGGCTGAACTCCAACCCAAAACAATTCTGGACAGTAGATGATGACAGCAATGAGGCTTACCATGGCAAGAACTGTGCCTATGCCATACTATCACACCTGAAGGGCATAAAAGGCAGCTACTTTGCCAAAACAGAATTAAGGAACCTTGCTGCCAGCATATCCCCACTAGAGGATTGGTATGACCTTGTGTCATATGCCACTTTTTTACAAGTCCAACTCTGGTCTCCACTCCTCAACTCCACACCAACTCCAGAGTTATTCTTCTATCCTTGGGTCACCTGACCCTTGGACCATTTCTATTCCCCTTTTGTACATCTTTGTTCTCACTTACTCTGTTAGTATTAGTCTCGCTTCTTGTTCCTTCCGATAGACCTGTGCTTCGCACAGCTCCGGTACTCCAGTGTTTATATTCCCGTTGTAGGGATCCTGGGCTCCCTACGTATGAAATCGTATGTTCCCCCCAAGTCCTGGGATCATTTACATTCGCCCGTCTCCGCTTCCTAATCATCCGGTCCGTCCTGCTGACCATCCGGCTCATCCGGTCCGCCCGGAACCTACTACCCAGTCACAGGATACTTCGTGGCCATCCGGAACGTCCGCATCTGTCCATACGTGTCCTTTGTCCTCTATTCATGCGCCTAGGCTCGTCGGTGAGTG
>JBBPTZ010000678.1:0-16645 GCA_038094315.1 Phylloporus cf. tubipes
TAAATGTCGTCATAACTTTTATCACGCTTGGACGTCGCTTGACGTTGCGTGTCGGACTAGCGAGGCACGAGTGGCGCCAGTCCTACCCCGAGCACGTCACGTGTGCCGCGGTCCGAAAACGGACGAAGCAGACCGTCGACAAACGGTCTAGTAAAATCATTCGAGGGGCAACTAGCGGCTTCCCAGGACAACGTGACTTTTAGCCAATTAAAAACTTGTATTTACCCCTCGAAATCCAATCCAAAATCAATTTATGATTGAGTGATTAAATAATTAGATTGCATATATGCATTGATAATGATACTTACCATGGATTCTGAGCTTGCAAGGCACCTTCAAGCAATTCAGCAGCAGATACATTTGATGCTAGTGACAAGAACTGAAAAACAAAGTAAGACATACCCTCAGTGTTCATCAGGTAGGGATCTGCATGGGTATACCCATGGATGCCATATAAAATCCCACTGCTGTTATGCTTGGCCTGGATAGGTGTTAAACTTGGGTCCTTTCAGAAGTGCTACTTTCCAAATGGTGCAGAGACAACAGCCAAGGGAGCAGTGAGGGGAAGATACTCACTGATAAGGCTGAGATGTGTTCAAGAACTTAGGTGGTTTTCTCAAATAGTAAGAGTAGGAGAGATATAAGCTTGGTTAAAGAAAAGGAAGATGATACATGAGGTCCTTATATAGTGAACTGATACTGTTTGTATCTGTCATATGCCACTTTTTACAAGTCCAACTCCAGCCTCCGCTCCTCAACTCCACACCAACTCCAGTGTGATTTCCCCTATCCTCTGGTCACCTGACCCTTGGACCATTTCCGTTACTCATATGTATATCCTTGTTCTTACCTACCCTGTTTGTATTAGTTTCGTCTCTCGTTCTCTCCTGATAGATCTATGCTTTGCACAGCTCCAGTACTCTAGTATATATGTTCCCATCTTACTCATTCCTAGTTCCGTCTTACTAATATTTGTAATACTCTGGTAACCCTCCGTTCTGGCTTATGAATCCAGTGTAACTCCAGACGTATATAAACTATGTACTTCGCTTTGTACTTTCCTCAGTTTGAATATCGAATTAACTTCCTCCTGTCCTCCTGCACTTGAGTTTCTAAGACTCTCCTCTGACCTCTGACTCCGAGGACCGTGAGTACAAGGGTGCAACACATAAGTCCTGCGCCAAGAGTCCTTGCCCCTCTCTGACTCACCCTGTACCCCCTTGGTACCTCTGACACTCTGACACTCTGGACTTTCCCCAGGAGGATCCAAGTTTAACAGTATCTATGTATCATCTGAGTTTGAATAAAGTGAGAGCTAAATGCCATTGGTGCCCTATTGCATCACCAATTGACAGGCATAGCCTTGTATTTGAAATAAGTGAAGCACTAGCTCCACCGCTCCACAATATGAGTCATATGGACTCATATGGAACATTCTAGAAAGATGAGACATCAGCATGATGACATATAAACAAATATAGAAAGAGTCTGGAACATTAGATAGCTAATTGTTATGGTTGTATTATTGCATGCCTCTGTTTTTCTCTTTTTCTTTGCTTACTTCAATCCTGGGCCTTGCTGGGAACACTACTTGTTTGTCGTATCACTGACCTGGCAGTGTCTCTACCCCGCCTTCTGGCCCGACGCCATTCCTTTGGATCTTACCGGACCAGGCCCCAGACTTATTCCATGACTCTCTCATATGTTCTATGGACAGCTTCTCTCCTCCGCTGTTTCTCTCACAACGGCGTCGTCACTCCACCTTCTTCTCATGTTACTCATATGTATTTGCCAATCTGCAGTAGTTCCATCTGTTTCCATCTGATTCCACTGCTTACGTACGGTTGAGTACTTATACCTTCGCTGCATGTACAGTAACCTCTATTCTTGATCTACGCAATCTTAGCATTGTATCTTGAACCATCCTGGACCTCTGTTAGCCTCTGCACACTATTGAAGTGCTCTGTGTGTTCTAAGGCCTCCCCCTTACAAACCCCTCTTGCTCACCTTTGGACATCGGCCTCCCCCATCATCATTACCCTAGGACTGAATGTTGGCCACTTCTGTCGTTCTGGATCTTGTTTGCGACGCTATATGTAACAAAAGATCAAGAATCTCCCTCTGTCCCTCCTATTTACAGAGTAGGACTGACCCACCCTAGTCACCATAGCACACCCTTCGAGAACCCCTTGCTTTTGCCTTCCGTAGTCGGATGATGAAACCCAGGCACCCATACCAGAGTATATCCCTTGTCACTGTTGACCCCTGCCCACAGGCCTTCCCTTGTCCATGCAACCTAGCTCTTCGCACACTGTACCACCACCCCCTCATACCCCTAGTCCCATCACTGTCACCCCACTGCAGTCACCAATGTCGTCCACCATTGAGCTCAAAGCGGCCCTCCCTGCTGACTTCTCTGGAGAACCTGCTAACACCATGCGTTGGATGAAGGCCATGCATGCCTACTTCACTATTAACCCCTCGCTCTACACCTCTGATGAATCCAAAGTTATGACAACCCTGAACAAAATGAGCAAAGGTTGAGGTGTATCCTTCTCCAAAATGTGGTACAACCTCATGGCTGACAACAACCTCACCTCCTCCAAAAAAACCTTCGAGAAGCTGGCTGCGAATTTTCAGACCACCTTCTACCCCTTCAGTATCAAGGCCACTGCCCACCATGAGCTCACCAGGCTCTGGCAGAAATCCTTCTGTACCACTAGAGGTGTCACAAATGACAGCTTCCAGAAATTCATCACTGACTTCCAGAACCTCATGTCCAAGGCTGGTATGACAGACCAGGAGACCCTCATCAATCTCTTCTCCCTTGGACTTGACCCCCGCATCTCTATGCTCGTCATTGGCACCAAAAAGAACCCTACCACCATTGCAGATTGGATTGCCAAGGCCAAGGACTTCCACACCCAGGTCTTTTATATGGATGCCATAGCTAAGGGACATTCCACTCCCTTGTCCTTTTATCATCGCCTGACTGCCGACCCCAATACCATGGATGTTGATACCATCCATTTGAACAAGCTTACCCCCACTGAACACACAAAATGCATGAAAGAGAAACTTTGCTTTCAATGCTACAAGGGAGGCCACAACGCTGGGAATTGCCCCACTGTGTTACATGCCGCCTCATCCCCCACCCCCTGTCGCCCACAGAACATTCGCAACACTGAGACTGCCCCCGCTCCGGTCGCATCTACCTCCTCTGCCACACCCACTGCCACACCCTCCATCATTGACGCTTATGTCAACACCTTGAAGACTTGGGGCAAGAACAAGGATGAAGTTCTCCAGATACTCAAGGTCTGCTTCAAGGATATGTCCGAAGAAGACACCTCCATCACTGCCATTAACACCAAGGATTTTTAGTCTGGGAAGCCGCCTCGACATCTCCTTTCCTATCCATTTCCAATGTAATTACTGCCTTGCCAAATAAATGTACGCTTCTCATCCCTGTTAAATTGCAAGCCCTTGGAAAAATTGTCAACACCTTTGCCCTTATTGATTCTGGCACCACTGGAAACTTCATTGATGTTGGACTTCTCACCCAAGCTGACTTCCCATTACAATGCCTTTCATACCCAATCATTGTGCATAATGTGGACAGCACTGCCAATGCCAAGGGAATGATCTGATGGAAGACTTGGATTGGCCTCACGTTTCCCTCTACAGATGATGAAGAAGAACTTATGGTCTTAAGCCTCAGATGCCGACGGATCATACTTGGGATGCCATGGCTCCAGAAATGGAACCCCCACATCAACTGGGCCAACAATCGCATCATGCTCCCCTAGAAACCATGCCCCATTGATGATGAACTCTACACACACCAGTGATACCTGGTGCAATATCTTGGATTGGATGTCGATCAGGAGATCTCAGAGTTGTATGACTCTTGCTATGCCCCATCAGAAAATGTCAATAAGATCACCATCTCCACCCAACTCGCCCAGGAAACCACACCTAAGGAGCAGGAAATCCCAGACTGGTGCAAAGACTTTGTCGATGTTTTCTCTGAAAAGACTCATAAGAAACTTCCCCCCCATCACTCCTATGACCATACCATCAAGCTTAAACCTTCTTTCATCCCAAAGATTGCCAAAGTTTACCCCCTGAACCCTGCCAAACACAAGGCCTGCAAGGCCTTCATTGACAAATACCTGAAAACTGGACGAATTGTCCCATTTAAATCCCCCCAAGCCTTGCCATTCTTCTTTTTGTCCAAAAAGGATGGAACCCTTCGCCTGTGTCAAGACTATTGATACCTGAACTCCCACACCATCCACAATGCCTACCCACTTCCCCTCATTCCTGAGCTTATCGACGACATGAAGGAATCTACACTATTCACTAAGTTCAACATTTGGTGGGGCTACAATAACATTCACATCCGTGAAGAGGACCAATGGAAGGCAGCATTCATCACACTGCTGGGACTCTTTGAGCCCACTGTCATGTTCTTTGGTTTCAACAACGCTCCCCCCACTTTCCAGGCCTTCATGAATGACATCTTCACTGATATGATCAGAGAAAAATGGCTCAAGATTTACATGGATGACCTTGGTATCCATACAAAGGATGATCCCAACCTTCACCACGGATGTACCTGTTGGGTCTTACAATGTCTTCATGAACATGGACTTTCCCTGAAACTTTTCAAATGCTCCTTCGACACTCCTCGCATGGAATACCTCAGTCTTGTCATTGGACAAGGCAAGATCGAAATGAACTTACCAAACTAAAAGCTATCCAGGATTGGAAGCCTCCCTCCTTTGTCAAGGCCATACGCTCTTTTATGGGCTTCGCCAACTTCTATTAGAAATTCATACCTGACTTTTCTAACATTGTTGCCCCTTTGAACCTTCTCACCTGGAAGAATGAACCATGGGTCTGGACAGCCTTTCAACAGTGTGCATTTGACCGGTTAAAGATAATCTTCTCCTCCGCCCCTGTTCTCCTTATCCCTGATGTCACCAAACCATTCTCCATCATGTCCAATGCTTCCTTCATTGCTGCCAGCGCAGTCCTCATGCAAACAGATGTCAATGGTGACCCACACCCCTGTGCATACTTCTCCCACACCTTCAGCTCCACGGAGTGCAATTACGACATCTATGACCACATGTTATGGTTGTGTTGTTGTGTACATTTGTTTTTCTTTTTTCATTCGCTTACTCTGACCCCGGCCCCAGCTGGGAACATTACTTGTTCATTGTATCACTGATCCAGCAGTGTCTTTACCCTGCTTTCTGGCCTGACACCGTTCCTTCGGATCCTACTGGACCAGGCCCTGGACTTATTCCTTGACCTTCTTGTACGTTCTATGGACAGCTCCGCTCCTCCACCATTTCTCTCACAACGGTGTCATTGTTCCGCATTTTTCCCACCTGACTCATATGTATTAGTCAATCCGCAGTAGTTCCATCCACTTCCATCAAGTTCTACTGCTTACATACACTAGAGTACTTATACCACCGCTGCATGTACAGTACTCCCCATTCTTGATCTGCACAATACTAGTGTCGTATCTTGAACCACTCCCCAGACTTCTATTAGCCTCTGCACACTATTGAAGTGCTCTGTGTGTTCTAAGGCCACTCCCTTACAAACCCCCCCTTCGCTCACCTTCGGATATTGGCCTCCCTCATCGTCATTATCCTAGGACTGAATGTCAGCCACTCCTGTCATTCCGAATCTTGTTTGCGACGCTATGCATAACATCACGAGCTTCTTGCCATCATCCTTGCCCTTGCAGAATGGCGCCAATATCTGCAGGGCACCAACCATCTGGTCACTATCCTCACCAATCACAAGAACTTGTCCTATATTAAGGACCCCCAAAAGCTCTTCCACCAGCAGGCGTGATGGTCTCTCTTTTTACAGGACTTTGACATCATCTGGCACATGTTACCTGGCACCAAGATGGGACTGGCTGACACTCTCTCTTGCAAAGATCTCGTCGATACCTCCTCCAACAACATGGATGCCTCCATTGTCCCTGACCCAGTTGTAATCAATGTCCTTGATTTTACTGTACCCTCGCACACCACATACAATTGTCTTCCCTTACTGATCCCCTTGTGCTTAAAGCCATCTGTAGTGTCCAGGAAGGCTCCCCCCTCTTCCCTTGCTCTGCTCTCAAAGACTGGACCTTCAACGCAGGACACCTGTACTACAAGGGCTGATTATACATTCCCCCTGCCAACCGCTCTGCTCTGCTCCATGCCCTTCATGAATCCCCCACTACTGGTCATGCCAGTTGCTTCTGCACCAAATCCCTCGTTGAACAGGATTATTGGTGGCCTGGACTCGCCACCTTTGTCTCCTCCTTTGTCTTGGGCTGTGTGGTTTGCCAGTCCTCCAAGGTCAATACACACCCCACAGTTCCCCTGTTGTCACCCATTGCCTCCACCACCACCCTTCCATTTAAACAACTATCCATGGATTTAATCATGGACCTCCCTCCTGCCCAGGGACATGACTCTTTGTTGGTCATGGTCAACCAAGGCCTTTCAAAGGGGGTAATTTTATGCCCTTGCTTGAAAACTATCGATGCCCTTGGCATAGCCACCCTGTTTTTCCACCACATGTTCAAACAATTCGGCCTCCATGACTCCATCATCTCAGATCATGGACCACAGTTCGCCTCTGCCTTTGCCAAAGAACTTGCTTGCCTCCTAAAATACGACATCTGCCTTTCTACTGCCTACCATCTGCAGATGGATGGACAAATGGAATGCACCAATCAGGAGGTTGAAACCTACCTGTGAATCTTTTGCAGCAACAACCCCACATCCTGGCCAGATCTCCTCACCACTGTAGAATTCCACCACAACTCCATGCCCCATAGTTCCACTAAAGTCTCCCCATTCTTCCTCATCCTTGGCTACGAACCCTGCTCTTACCCACCCCTTGGAAAGACATTTCTTCCCACTCTAGAAAAACATCTCACATTTCTTGATAAGGCCTGTGATGAAGCACTGGCCATGCATGACTTCACCTGTCAGATCATGGCTGGGCGCATCACCTGACACTTCTCCTCCTGGAAAGTTGGAGATAAGGTCTGGCTAGAAGCCTCCAATCTCTGCATCACATACCCTGCACAGAAACTCACTCCCAAATGCTTGGGTCCATTTGAAATTACTCAGGTACTATCTCCCCTCATATACCACCTCCAACTACTGCCCACTTGAAAAATACATGATGTCTTCCATGCCTCACTTTTATCGCCCTATTGTGAAACCCCTGCCTTTGGTCCTAACTTCACCTGACCACCACTGGATCTAGTCGGATCAGAGAAAGAGTACGAGGTTGACAAGATTGTGTCTCATTGGGGCACACTGGGACACCACAAGTACCTGACCACATGGAAAGGCTATCCATCGTCAGAAAACACCTGGGAACCCGAGTCTAACCTTCATCATGCCCCTGACATCCTGTCCACTTATAAATGGGCTCAAAACTTGACCTAGTCATACCCCCTAACTTCCTTCCACCAGTATATGCCCCTTCACCATATCCTCATCCTTCTCATCCTCTTCCGACTCTTCTCGCCTTGCCTCTCCAATTCGCCTTCGCCCTGTGTTCCCAGCCCATCTGCCAGTCTGCTTTTTACACCTCCTTTACACCGCAGTTCTCACTGATAGTCACCTTCTTGGTATTATTGAATGCTTATCCCTCTTTATTCTTGATGAAGTATCTCAAGAACTTGTTTGTCTTTTCCTTGACGTAGCCACTACTCAGGTGTACCATGGTCAAGCCACTCCCAGTGACCTCCCTGCACCATTTGGTGCCCCTATGCACCTCCTCATCAACAATGCCCCCACCTGCATCCTTACTGTGCTACATCTCCATGGCTTTGCAAATTTCGTTGAACAGATTTCTGCTCATGATATCTACCCCATTTTCTGTCGTATCTTCCTATGTATGTCTCCCAATGAATGCTCCAGATACATCTGCACCGCTCTCACCCCTTCTCCTCCTCCTATCCCTATCCCCACTCCCATCTTCGCTGCACCTGCATCCCCTACTGTACCTACAGTCCCTCCTCACATCACACTCATTGATTGCTTATCCTCACCTGTTCCCTCTGAGACCCCCACTGCCGTTGACCCTATTGATGGCAGCTGCCGCGCTGACAACAACATCTGAACCATTCATATCTGGATGGCCCACACTGAAGCAGGCAATGTATTCTCCTCCCCCTCGTGTGTTGTCCCATCTGCCATCATCTGCCCACCCACTTCCACATTAACTGAGTGCTTTCAGTGTCACGCTCTGGGTCACTATCATGAGGACTGTGTTCATTATTCCTGCCCTTACTGTCACGTATCCACCCCAGGCCACACTCAATCTAATTGTCTCTGCAACCAATGCAATGTTTGCAGTCGCTGGGGACATAGCGCCCGGTTTTGCCCCGGTCTCCCATGCTCATGCGGTGCTCAGTTTGGGCACATACTCATTGACTGTCCACTCAAGCACTTATCAGCAGATCAGGCTGAGGATATTTATGGAGATAACCAATTGCTTGCTCACCCCGGAGGTAACCTTTAGGGGATTCATGAAGAGGATTAAGCCAGGGACTTGATTGTTGGAAGGGGGTAATGTTATGGTTGTATTATTGCGTGCCTCTGTTTTTTTTCTTTTTCTTTGCTTACTTCAACCCTGGGCCTTGCTGGAAACACTACTTGTTTGTTGTATCACTGACCCGGCAGTGTCTCTACCCCACCTTCTGGCCTGACACTGTTCCTTCAGATCCTACCGGACCAGACCCCAGACTTATTCCATGACTCTCTCATATGTTCTATGGACAGCTTCTCTCCTTTGCCATTTCTCTCACAATGGCATTGTCACTCCACCTTCTTCTCATGTTACTCATACATATTTGCCAATCCATAGTAGTTCCATCCATTTTCATCTGATTCCACTGCTTATGTATGGTCGAGTACTTATACCTTTGCTGCATGTACAGTAATCTCTATTCTTGATCTATGCAATCTTAGTGTCATATCTTGAACCACCCTGGACCTCTGTTAGCCTCTGCACGCTATTGAAGTGCTCTATGTGTTCTAAGGCCTCCCCTGTCATCATTATCCTAGGACTAAACATCGGCCACTCCTGTTGTTCCGGATCTCGTTTGTAACACTATGTGTAACACATTTCATCTACACCATCAACCGCATTGAACAATGCCCACTTTGCCAATCCACTACTCATGGCCACAGTGTGAAAGGTCACCACCTCCACCCTCCTTGCTCAAGAAGTGGCTTTCTCCAAGCCAAAACCTACCCTCCTGCCATAGTACTCTGAATATGCATCTGTTTTTGCAGATGACACCAACACCCCACTTCTCCCATTATGGCCCTACAACCATGCAATCAATCTCATAGACTTCTTTATCCCTAAGATAGGGAAACTCTACCCCCTTTTCCCAGATGAACAACAGGCCACTGATGACTTCATTGATGAACACCTCAAATCTGGAAAAATCCACCCCCCCCAAATTGCTGCAAGCCTCCCTTTTCTTCTTTGTCAAAAAAAAAGATGGTAAACTCAGACCCTGTCAAGATTACTGTTACCTCAATGAACATATGGTCTGAGACACCTACCCCCTTCCCTTCATCTCTGACCTTGTTGACAAGCTCAAAGGAGTCAAGCACTTCTCAAAATTTGACATGAGATGGGGCTACAACAATGTCCACATCAAAGAAGGTGATCAATGGAAGGCCACTTTTATTACCCACCAAGGACTCTTTGAACCAATGGTCATGTTCTTTGGCATGACCAACTCCCCTCCCCATGTTCCATGAATGACTCATTCCATGACCTCATCATGGAAGGATGGCTCATCATTTACATGGACAACCTCCTTATCTTCTCCAACAATGAAGCTGAATATGAGAAATGGACCTAGAAGGTTCTTCAATGAATGAAGGAACTCCAACTCTGTCTCAAGTTGAAAAAATGTACCTTCTTAGCCAAGGAAGTAGAATGCCTTGGCATGATCATCAAGCCTGGTGAAATTGCTATGGACCCTGTCAAACTTGCTGGCATTGCAAAGTGGCCCACCCCTGCCTGTGTCAAGAATGTTCACTCCTTCCTCAGGTTCATGAACTTTTACCACCACTTTGTTTCCCACTACTTTGACATCACCCACCCACTCCTGGACCTCACAAAGAAAAACCAACCCTGGGCCTGGTCCACCCCATGCCAAGACGCTGTAGAAAACACCTAGGTCCTGCAGGTGGATAAAAAGGATAGTCTGACCTGGTCAGTAGCAAGGGGTAAGGTGGAAGGATATGAAAGGTTCGTCCCAAGGGTAGCAGAAGAGAATAAAAGTAGAAGGATAATGCTTAGGAGTTGTTCCCCACTGGATGAGCTCGCACCCACTGTCTGTGCACTCCTCAAGCTTTAGAGGCTAGTGTAGGACTCTTCCACAGGGGTCCGGCTGGTACTAGGGTGGATAGTCATATGTGAAGTCACCAATGTCAGTAGGATCTCTTGCCTACAAGCTGGGTAGAGAGAGAAGGGTCCGGAAGGCTTAGGACTGTTATAAAAGGGAGAATGGAAGATAATTTCAAAATGCATAAGACACCCTTTTATAGTCCAGGCATACCCGAGACTCTAAGTAAGTTTCACATGCTAATGGAGTCCGTAGCAACTGATGAAACATCAAGGATAAGGGGGAGTATAGTAGTCATAAAGGAAGTAAGCCCATTTTGAGTAGTAGTGTGAACATGGTATAATGGAAGCTAAGCAAAAGATAGTAGGGAAGCACTCACCGACGAGCCTAGGCGCATGAACAGAGGACAAAGGACACATATGGACAGATGCAGACATTCTGGATGGCTATGAAGTATCCTGTGACTGGATAGTAGGTTCCAGGCGGACCGGATGGGCTAGATGGTCAACAGGACAGACTGGATGATTAGGAAGTGGAGATGGGCAGATGTAAGTGATCCTAGGACTTGGGAGAACATACTATTTCATACATAGGGAGCCCAGAATCCCTACAACGCATTTGACCAACTCAAATGCTGCTTCACGTCAGAACCCATTCTCAGAATGCCCAACCTCTCCCAACCCCTTGCCATCCACCACCAATGCCTCTAAACATGCCTCTGGAGGCATACTCCTCCAACATGACTCTAATGGTGAATGGCACCCCTATGCCTACATCTTGCAAATGTTCAGATCTGCTGAATGAAATTATGACATCTACAACAGAGAACTTCTTGCTGTCATGTGTTATGTGTAGCGTCACAAAGAGAATCCAGGATGTTGGGAGTTGCTGAGGTCCAATCCGATGATGCAGACGACGGAGTGGTTGTCGGGTCGAAGGTATACAAGGGGGTTCTTAAGGGGGAGGCCTTAGAACACTCAGAGCATCTCAGTAGCACACAGAGGCTAATAGAGGTCCAGGGGTGGTTCAAGATATGATGCTAAGATTGTGTAGATCAAGAATGGAGTCTACAGTACACACAGCAGAGGTATATATACTTCGTTGTACATAAGTGATAGAACCCGATGGAAATGAAAGGAACCATCGCGGATGAGTCAATACGTAGGAGTCAGTGGGAAATAAGTGGAATGACAACACCGTTGTGAGAGAAGTGATAGAGGAGAGGAGCTGTCCATAGAACGTACAAGAAAGTCATGGAATAAGCTCGGGGCCTGGTCCAGTAGGATCAGAGGGAACAGTGTCAGGCCAGAAAGTGGGATAAAGGCACTGCCAGGTCAGTGATACAACAAAGAGATAATGTTCCCAGCAGGGGCCAGGGTCAGAGTAAGCAAATGAAAAGAGAAAAACAGAGCAATACAATAACACAACCATAACATCATGTGTGCCCTCACCACCTGGCACCATTATCTTCTTGGATCTGTTGTTGCAGTACAAGTATTCACAGACCATCAGAACCTTACATACTTCTAACAACTGCAAAAACTCAACTGCTGCCAAGCCCACTGGCTCCTAGACCTATCCAAGTTCAACCTCAAGTTCACCCATGTTTCCAGCAACCAACTTGGTACCCCTGATGTCCTCTCTCGCCACCTCAACCACTTTCCAACAACCAACATAGACAACAAAGATATTACTCTCCTACCTCCTGAACTCTTTGTTAACCTCATTGACACTGAGCTCATTGCTAAAATTGCTCAATCCTTGGAATCCAACCCCCTCATCCTTCAATCCCTTCAATCCCTCCCAGGTGAGAATCCTGCCAAATTCCACTCATGCCTCTTAGACTGGCAATTTGATGCCAGTATCCTCACCTATCAAGGCTGAGTCTATATTCCAGACTCCTCAGACCTCCATTGCTCTATTGTTCAGCAACACCATGATTACACCACTGCCGAACACCCTAAATACCTTAAAATATGGCAACTCATCACCAGTGAATTTTGATGGCCAGGACTTGCCACCTTCATCTGCAAGTATGTTGAAGGCTGTGCTATGTGCCAGCAAAACAAAACAAACACACACCCCACATATCTCCCATTCTCCCCTATCTCCTCCTCTGCCACCTGCCCCTTCCAGCAGATCTCCTGCAACCTCATCACAGATTTACCCCTCTTTGATGGCTTCAATACCCTATTGGTCATGGTTGACCATCATCAGCAAAAGTGGACTGAGTCTGTGAGCACTGTGTGACACTGTACAGTGTGCTACAGTGGTCACAGTGTCACAAAAAGGTCCCCCTCTGTGCAGTGGATTACAGAGTCGGAAAAGCTGTGCCCTTGTCACAGTCGCAGCCCATCTGTGAGCACCACACAACCCCTACAGTATGCTACAAAAGTTTCATTTTTTTTTCGGGCCCACACTTACTTCACTTGAGTAGTAAAAAATAAAAGTATTATTGTATATAACATTAAGTACATGGGTGAAAGACAAGTACTACAACGACACAAAGATCACTGTTGCAATCTTCACATCATTGTCATCAACATGGTAGTGGTGGTGGTGGTGTGGTGACCACCACTGCTGCCATGTCATCCTTGTTGTTGTCGACATGGTGGTGCTGATGGTGTGGTGACTGCCACTGCTGTGTCATCCTTGTCATTGTTGACATGGTGGTGGTGGGTGCATGGTGACCACCACCTGAGATGTGTCATCTCCTCGTCATCGCTGTTGACATGGTGATAGTGCTGTGATGGGGGCGTTGTCCTGTCATCATCGTCGCTGTTGACATGGTGGTGGTAGTGGCATGGTGGCCGCTGCCGTGTCGTCATCACCATCAATATGGTGGTGGTGGGTGTGTGGTGACCACCACCAGAGATGTGTCGTCCCTGTCGGTAACAGGGTGGGGCATCGTCTCCTCGTTCTCGCTGTCGACATGGTGGTGGTGGCGGCCATGTGGTGGTGGCCATGTGGTGGCCACTGCCACTGTCTGGGGGGCATTATCTCCCCGTCATCATCATCGTTGTGACTGCCTCCACCGCTGTGTCAACCTCATTGGGGGCGTTGTCATCGATATGGTGCTGGTAGTGGTGGTGGTGTGACGGCCACTGCTGCTGTGTTGTCGTTGTCGTGTCATCATCGTCTGGGGGGCGTGGTCTTGTTGTTGTTGTCAACATGGTGGTGGTGGTGTCCATGTGGTGACTGCTGTCACTGCTGTGTCAACCTCATCGGTGGTCATATAGTCACCGTGTCATCATGTCATCGTCGTTGTTAGAGGGGCATTGTCTCCTCGTTGTCACCGTTGTTGTCGACATGGTGGTGGTGGCTGCATGGTGGCCACTACTGTTGTGTTGTCCTTGTTGGCAACAGGATGGGGGCGTTGTGTTGTCATTGTCATTGTCATCAATATGGTCATGGTTGTGACAGCTGTCACTGCTGTGTCGTCCCGATTGGCAAAGGGGTGGGAGCCCTCATCGTCACCGTTGTGTGGTGGCACGCAGTCACGTTACCCTCGTGCTTGTTGTCATCTGGCACTCAACGAGCAGTTATGCTCGTTTGGCAGCCATCGATGATGCAGTGGTGGTAGTGGCGACATAGTTATCATCATGGTTGCTGTGTCGGCGGCGTTGTTGTTGTGGTGGCATGCAATTGCGTTGCCCATGTTGCCCTCATGCTCGTCTGGTGGCAGGTGAGGCCTGAGGGTGTTGTCGTGTTCGTTGGAACACAATGGCATGTGAGGTGATGCCAGGGACAAATGGTTGGGTTCGAGTGGAGCGGCTGAGGCAGGAGGTGAGTGTTCAGGCTCAAAATGACAAGGCAATGGCAGGGGGTGAGCAGTCAGGCTCAAAATGGTGAGGTGGAGGCGAAGTCAATTGGGTGTGGGGTAAGAATTGTCACGACGAGCGTGACACAATGAACATGATTATGTAATACAACTTGCCCAAAAAATCAAAGTCCCAGCCCATTAGGAATGGTAGTCTAATTAGGATTTGCTATTACTAGTAGTATCTACGTATCTATGTAGTTACTACAGTCCCTGTTGGCACTGTGCTGCTGAGCCGCTGTGCCATATTGTGACGAACTGTGACACAGTGTGGGGGCAGGTGCCTGTTACATCGCTCAGCTATAGTGCTGTTGCACTGTACCGCCGAGTGGATGTGTCAACTGTGACGGACTGTGACATGTTGTGATGCCAGGGTTCTGTCATACATATTTTCTCAGCTGTCAAGCTGTCAGCTGCTGTAATCAATATGCCGTTTTTGGCCATATTCTGTAGTAATCTGTAGTAATACTGTAATATGCTGTAACTCTGGACAGCTTGAGATATAATTAGGGTTTTGCTGATGATGGGCTTACAAAGGGGGTAATTCTATGCCCAACCAAAAAAACCATCAACACTTCAGGCATCACTGCTCTTTTCCTCACCAAAGTCTACTCTAGCTTTGGCCTTTATGACAAAATCATCTCTGACCAAGGCCCCCAGTTTGCCTCTGCCTTCACCAAAGAGCTCAGTAGGATACTAGGCTACAAACTTGCCCTCTCCACTGCTTACCACCTGCAAACTGATGAAGAAACCAAATGTGTAAACCAGGAGATCGAAACCTATCTTCAAATCTTCTGTGATGCCAATCCCTCTATCTGGGCACAATTCATCCCCTTAGCCAAATTTACCCATAATCACCATTCTCACTCCATCACTGGCAACTCCCCCTTCTATCTCATAATGGGATATGAATCCTGTTCTTTACCCACAATCATCTTGGAAACCAACCTCCCTGTGGTTAAAGACCACCTTCACACACTCACTGCTGCATGCAATGAAGCATTGGCAGCTCACAAGCTGGCTTGTCAAACCATGAAAGCTCAGAACTTCCACAGCTTCACCTATTACAATTGTATTGTTGCACACTTCAGTTTTCCTTTTCTCTTTCACTTACTCTGACCCTGGCACCTGCTGGGAACACTACTTGTTCATCGTATCACTGACCCAGCAGTGCCTTTACCCAGCTTTCTGGCCTGACACTGTTCCTTCAGATCCTACTGGACCAGGCCCCAGACTTGTTTCTTGATATTCTCATACGTTCTACGGACAGCCTCACTCCTCCACTGCTTCTCTCACAATGGCATCGTCGTTCTGCACCTTTCCCACATGATTCACACGTATTAGTCAATCCATAGTAGTTCTGTCCAATTTCATCAAGTTCCACTGCTTACATATGCCAGAGTACTTATACCACCACTGCATATACAGTACTCTCTATTTTTGATCTTCGCAATCTAGTGTTGTTTCTTGAAACACCCCTGGACCTCTATTAGCCTCTGCATGCTATTGAGTCGCTTTGCATGTTCTAAGGCAACTCCCTTATGAACCCCCTTTGCTCACCTTCAGACATTGGTCTCCCCTGTCATCATTACCTTTGGACTGGACGTCAGCTACTCCCGTCATCTCAGATCTCATTTACAATGCTACGCATAATATCACCCCTTTCATCAAAGGAAACAAAGTCTGGCTTGAAGCCAGAAACCTCAAATGGTCCATTCCAAACCCCAAATTCACTCCCAAACATGAAGGACCCTTCACAATCACTGCTGTCCTATCCCTGATCACCTACCAGCTCCAACTCCCACAAACATGGAAAATCCACAATGTGTTTTATGCTTCCCTATTATTGCCCTATTGTGAAAACAGCATACATGGCCAGTGTTATGATAGACCTGGGTAGGGACTAGCATAGTCTCGAAAGACCTGAGGGACCAAGCACGGGTGAGGGACGAGGGGCGAAGTGTCCTAGGGAATTCCTAGTAGCAGACGACTGTTACGATACGCAGGAAGTTGGAGAACCTCAAGGGCGTTGAGGTGACAAAGGACAAAGTGGTGTTGTGCAACGACGACGGTCGAAGCAACACAGAGGTCTATCAGAAGAAGACCTAAGACTTAGAGAGACGAGGCCTTAGCACGGCTAAGGGGTGGGACAAAAGGAGCGCTTGGATTCAGGTGAAAGTATGAGAAAGACAAGCGTGAGAAGTAAAAGTACATGGATGGCAGGTTTATATACGAAGGGAATGAAGGATGACGTAAGCAGAGAAGAGAAGGTCATGGAACGTGATGGAACGTTCATGACAAAGCGTCTATGACAAAGGATAAGTGGAGCGAATGGAAAGAGGCCGGTTAGCGTGCAAATGGCGATTGGAGGATAAGGGATACGGGTATAGTAATAACCAGCCGAAAGG
>JBBPTZ010000679.1:0-16643 GCA_038094315.1 Phylloporus cf. tubipes
TCGAGCACGTCCACGTACTTGAGAAGGCGAAGAAAGTCACCGACCAGCAGCTCAGAGATGCTCAAGAGGAACTGCAGAAGAACGTGATATATATTCGATCTTTGGAGAAGACTAGGTTGGCATTGACTCGTGAGGCCGAAGACTTTTTACGTGAGAAGATGGGACAGGTCGAGCTCCGCGCCATCGAAAAGGCGGCTCGAGCCAACGAAGATGCGGTCGCAATGCAGTCCGGTGAGCATTACCGCCAACCTATACCGGCCGTAGCTAATGTGGATGTGAAGAAATGCAGCAAGCGATTGAGTCATACAAGCAGAAAGCGACAACATATAACGCAAAGCTTCAAGACGCCGAAGTTGCTCTGGCGAAGGTCGAACAGGCGGAAACTTTCTGTGAGCGATGAGAATTTTTTTCTGCGGTACGAGCTGACTCTGTGCAGCACGACGTGCATTTACTGATCTGGAGAAAACCCACCTCGACTTGGTTGCAGAGAAGAAGGCGATCGAAGACAAGCTATCGACTACGGAAGGCAAGCTCCACGAACTGGAGCAGCAAATCGAGGAGGAGGATCGAGAGTCCTCTGAACTTGGTATCCATAGGCGTCGTCTAGCCCAGCAACTTCAAGATGAGCGAATCCAGCACCAGAAAGATCTTGCAGAGCGTGACTTTACCAGCGATCAGACCCGAAAGAAGTATCAAGGTACCTCACTCGTTTGTAATCATTAGAGAGGCCACTCACCTGTTCCCAGCTGAACTTGCGCAGCTCAGTGAAGGTATTATTGCGAATCCCTTCTCGGTCAGTTTCTCATTACGTTTCAGAGCTTCAATCGCAGCGTGACACTATGACCCGACTTCGTGAAGACAACCGCAAGATTCACTCAGACTACGACGAACTGCAATTACGCTTCGACGAGGAAGCGCACAGCGGTAGCACTTGGAAGAGAGAAAGAGAACGTATGGAGACCAAAATCGCAGACTTGACGAAGGCGTTCGAGACCTCCACAGCGGTGCAATCCGACCAACAAGCACAAATTCTTTCTCTTCACTCTCAAGTCCGTGAGTTAAGGGGCGTTTTGAACGATGCAGAAGCAGACCGCGCGATGCTCCAAAAGGCGAGGCGCGCATTACAGGCAGAGCTAGAAGGCATCAAACTTGACCATATTGATGCCTCCAAGGTAACATCGGATCGCGAATTACAGAAACTTCAGCTCGAGAAACAGGATCTCGAGCGCTCTCTGGAAGAGCAAGCTGATCGCGTCTCTATGGCCTTTGGTCGCATGAAAGCTGCAGAAACCCACGCCGCAGAAAGCCAATCAGAGCTCGATAGAATCCGTTTGGAGAATACAGAGCTAGATAGAAAAAATGTGTGCCAAAACTTTCTTCGCTTCAGAGACGCTTTCCTTACCCCTCGCAGGCCCAACTGGAGAAACAAGTCAAGGAGCTGAATGTCCGGATCGTGGATCTGGAGACGAGATCGTATACTAGTGTTCCTCAGCCGAATGCAGCTATTCGCCAGTTACAAGCTCGCGTGGAAGAACTTACTGCTCAGCTCAACAAAGGGTCCAACGACAAGCGACTCAGCACGCCACTTCGTTCTTCCGATAAAGCGATCAGAGATATCCAGCTACAGCTTCAAGAGAGCGAGCGTCACCGTTCGAAGCTTGAAGAGGATCGGAAAACTTCCGAATCCATGATCCAGTCCCTCCGTCAGCAACTTGACGCAACGGTCGGTAGACTCCACTTCCGTTGTTTCCTTACTGACCGATAGCACAGCAATCCTCTGAAAGCGACTTGGTCCGTGCAAACCGTCGACTCGAGCTACAAGCTGCAGAGGCCAAACAAAGTACATTGACGTACGTCAGCTACTCTGGTGTGTGATTACTGATCTTCACGACATAACCAGCTTGGAGCGCGAAGTGGAACGGCTACGTAGTCGTATTAACAGACCGGCATCCTCCGTGATCAACGATGCTGCCAGCGCATCTGGAGCCTCCTCCGTGGGGTCTCCACGCAAGCTCAAGCCGTCGTGATGATTAGTCAAGTTGACGACCCCCGACTATGTAGCTACATCTTTCGAGTTGCTAACCACGTGTAGTTATTAGGTCTTGTATCAGCTTGTAGCCTTTACCCTTTATCCTTTTTGACTATTCTGTTTTCTTGCTTCCCATTACCCTGTGTGCCCAATCATATTTTGTTTTCCATAACCACTCATGATCCCGGAATCTCCCGTAAAACTAGTAGTTTAGAGTTTCAGCCACTCGTCGTTTGGTTAGCATCATCTCTGTCGAAGATTAGGACCTCAAAATCCCGTTCACCATGGTACGTGACCCGTACGCAATTCGTTTGGTGCGTCTTAACGTTGCACGTAGCCCAAGGAAATTCGGGATATCAAACAATTCATCGAGATTGCGCGGCGGAAAGATGCTACACGTACGTTCTTTTTGGGACGCTCATCGGGTTCCCTAACATTCGCATACCCCCCCATCTACAGAGGCCCGGATAAAAAAGGTGGCTGCAAAAACGCCTACCGGCAAGGCTCAGACCAAGTTCAAAGTTCGGTGCTCAAGATATCTCTACACCCTCTCCATCGACGACCCAGACAAGGCCGAGAAGCTCAAGCAGAGCCTTCCTCCAGGCACGTTTCCGTGCTCGTAGTGTTTTCTGGGGCTGCGGGTGACCATATGACACTTTCCAGGTTTGAACGTCGTGGACTTGTCCCAGCCGGCAAAGAAGAAATAAACTGTGATATAGTTGTTTGACACACTTTTTTCTCGCTGGTGGGGACGCGGAGAACCTCGATGCGCGACAGCATATACATCATGTTTGTATGACCATGCATTTCTATCTCCATGCGCAGAGACTCGTCCAAAATGTAACCCCCGACGATTTCCAAATTCTTTGAGGTGAAGTCACTAGGAGTGGAGCTGGTTCACACTGTTCGCAAAGTGTTTAACCTCCCGTCGTCATCCGACACACCCCATCGACTCATGGTAGTGGCCACCATCGCACTGTAGACTTGATTGTGCAACGCGACCGTGTCATCTCTTTGCCCAGACAATAATGCCAAGGAGTCCACACAACGCTACCAGGAAGAGCGCTATGAAACTAAGGGATGTCCTGCATGCCCTTTGCGCACCAGTCTCTCGACGTAACTGCGTTGCGTTGTCAAGAGCCTCGATGTCAAGGTCCTCCAAGCCATCACTAAACCGACCGCAAAAAATCTGTGATAATGCGGCCAGTGACTGATGCCCGTCTAATGCAGTGATCGGGAGCATGTTCACGAGATAGAGGGAAAGATTTGCAATCTTCATATATCTGTTCATCTCAATTACCATGAGTAAGAAACTACAATACTGCCTCACGCACTCGAAGAAAGCAGAAGCGAGACTTAGGAGGTCGTACGGCACGATGGAAAACCGGGAACGGGTAGTACCAACTCGCACTAATAGGAGTCTCAATGTACATCTTCGTAAGCATTCGACGAGTTACATACCTTGTTCCCAAATCTCCTCCTTCGGGCCCTTCCAAACGATTGTGTCCTCTATGCTAGAAGCCCCGTATTTCTTCAGGACTGAGATCCGTACGAGCTGCTGGTCACGACGAGGCACCACGCAGGTCATAACTGACAAACAGTCTGTGGAAGAGTTGCACCGTGCTGGGTTGTCTGTAAATATGTGGACAGGATCTAATCCATACTGTTCTGTTTCATCCGCCTTGGATACGAAACAGGGGTACGAGTCGATGCTCGTGCATGCTGAGGGTCAGATGATAAGCATTCGGCCAAGTGGTAAAGACGTTTGGTCTACTTGCCAGGTGCTTCGCTGATAAAAGATTTGTTGGCACACCAGCCCTGCGCAGAGTCAGAGGAAGGGGAGAGTAGGTAGCGATACCAGGGATCTTCTGACGACACAGAAGACATTGTGGAATCGTCCACCTTGGTGATTAGAGTACCAACAGGGAGGTATGTCGCTAGTGGCGAATCCTACGATAAGTTAATGCGCGAAGGGCCAAGAGAGTGGGTCGACTGACGTAGTCGACACTAACTACGAGCCTTCCCTGAGCGGAAACATCTTGGAAAAGAATCCAGGTAGGTATAAGGCCTGACGAAGCTGCGAAGAACAACAGGCACAAGAGTACAAAGTTGTGGAAACACCCGCTAGACACGATTTGCAAGCGGTCACGAGGAGGGAGTTTCTCAAGCCGAGCAGCAGGTAAAGAGACAAAGGCGGATGGAAAAAGAAACGTGACAGCAACTCCACATGAAAGCATCGGTATGCGATGGCTATCTACAACGTCAATTAAATCCAGAGCGTTGACGAGACACCTACAGTGCTGCAGTGATAGCATGCCCGGCTTCGTGGACAATTTGGCTGATGGCCAACGCCACGAGAATCAAGGGTAAGTGACTGAGAGGAACGGTCAAGCCTGGTATCTAATGAAATTGAGCTCTACCCATGGTTGGCTGCCGCAAACTGTAGGCTTACAACAGGGTTGATCCTCAACGCAGGTGCTGTATCACCGACATAATCTTGTCCTCGCTTCGTGATCGTGCTGGCGCTGTGACCTGTGTGTACGAGTTCCGAAGACAAGGACGCGACCGTGAGGAGCAGCAGGCAGAACCCGAGCAGCGTGCCAACGACACCGACGATATTGCCTATATCATACAACCGCAGGAGGATCTTCCTCCAGATGCGAGACCTATTGGGAGACAACCGAGAGGATAGCTCTTCATGGAACGTGTTGAAAGCCTCCGTCTTGAGACGTATGTTCAAATGCTTCACGGTGAGCTGCGTGGTCGATCTGCGGTCTTGTAGCGATAATTTTGGTCTCCCAAATGCATATTTCACGACGTGTATGACCAGCCAGAAAAAAGTAATCCAGAGACAGGACGCAACCAGAGACATTTGCGGCTAGCTTGCGGAAGCAGCGGAACGCGAACAGCCACCAGGCTGGCTTTTGACTGTAACTCCCATCTCGACCATGAAAATCTTTTCCATTTCTGTTGCCCTTGCTCCCAGAGACTCGCCCTGCACCGTCCTCAGCTCGGCCTCGGACGTCTCCAGTTTCTCTTTCTACCAGAGAGGCGCCATCAATGAGTTCCTGGCCTTCTTCACCAAGACCGTAGTCGACAGAACGGCACAGGGACAGCGTCAGAGCGTGCAAGAGAACAACCATACAGCCCATGTATTCAATCGCGGCGGAGCAGAACAACTTGCAGGCAAGCCCTTCCACCTCTCATCCTCATCCCCAGCTCACAGTTGAGCTTCGTTTCACAGCTGTCATAATTGCCGATCAGGAGTACCCCGTTCGGCCCGCGTTCTCTCTCTTGACAAAGATTTTGGATGATTTCATCGCCAAAGTCCCTCAGTCTGCCTTCTCCAAACCTTCCGCGATTTCCTTCCCCGACATCCAGACTTACATTACCAAGTATCAGGACCCTCGACAAGCTGATACCATCATGAGAGTGCAGCAGGAACTAGACGAAACAAAGATCGTACTGGTGCGCTTAGGTTGGTGAATCTCTGTCAACTCCTCTGACACGTGTCATTTAGCACAAGACGATTGAATCTGTTCTTCAACGAGGCGAGAAGCTAGACAACTTGATTGAGCGCTCCAATGCACTGTCCACGCAGACCAAGGCTTTCTATATTACCGCGAAAAAGGTTTGTCTCTCTGTTTCTACTGCTGCTCGCTCTTTGTTAACGACTGACCCGTAGCAAAATTCGTGTTGTGTAGTCATGTAAAATTTACAGCTATCTCATCTATCCTTGACGATTATATGAAACTCCCCGTACGCATTCTAATCAGGTCGCTACTTAGACGATTTCTGCCTGTGTCAGCATCTTGTCTTCTGTTGGTCAGGTCCCACTTCTACTGCATTGTAATCATTCAAGGACGAGAAATCTAGTCAATCAAACATATTTGGTATAACTGTGACAGTAGACACCTAACAACTGGATCCAGCAACTGTACTGGGAAGCATGAAAGTAAGTGAACATTGTCTACAAATCAAACGAATCACGCTCGTGGGTGTGGTGCGGACCGTTTCTGTATGATTGCAAGAGACTCGGAGGGTAAGCTAAACCGGTGCGCGAGATCAAAACGGAGGGCAGCATTCAGTCCTCGAATGAGACTGCAGCACTGACTCTAGAGCACGGATTAGACAATACAAACGTGTCAAACTCGGACATACCGTCGTTCACCATCCTAGAGACCCAGCTGAATTATAAAACAGCAAAGCGATGTCACCATGACTTACCTTTGACATCCAGCCCAAGTAAGCTTGGATTTCGGTGAGCCCAAAGTATACAATGATATGATAATCTAGTCTGTAGTAGGCCCGGCCGGAAACGGTCTTCTTCAAAATCAGATCCTTTGAAGCCTCATTTAAATCCACATGGATGGTACAGAATGAGGAAAAAGAAGCTGCGATTCTCCACATCAAATCATCAATATGGAAAAGGATGGAAAGCATTTACATCTGTCTTCATCTACCCATTTCGGGTCGGATAGGCTGCCCCGATAGCATACAAAGCGTATGGTCTGCATGCCAAAATCTTTTGGATCATGTTCCGCAAGTGAAAACGAATCCCGAATTTCCATTTCCTCACGGACTTGAGCACCCTTGGAGTAGAAGTCGATCTGTGTCACGATCCAATTAATCAAGGGGGATGGGGTTACCTTGTAAAGTTTTGCCTCGAAGTAGCCCGGAACGTAGCGATCACCTGTCGGATCCACTTCCCACTGGTCCTTTCTCCGAATGTGTTGCTCGTCGTTTACATCGACAGGCACCGCACAAACTACACCACATGTAGCACGTGCAACGCGCGAGGCAACCATTTGTTTATCACGATTGACGTGAGAGAGAACTGCTCCATTAGCCACCGCTGAACCACTAACAATGAGCACGTCAGTGGAGTTTCGCAAGCATGATAGACAACTTCACACATATGATGGTCCGGACGCCATATGTCGACGTTCTTGTCCTTGAAATACAATTGGAGCCGAGACCAAAGCCAGTCGTTTTCTGAGAGCCCCCCAACAAGGAAGGCGGTCTGAAAATCCAGACAAGTATTACGAAGTAACACAGAGGTGAGACCCACTGTAATCGGTAATTTGGCGGATTTCTGCTGTTGCTCGAATGAGCTGATAATCGCGTCCACGGACTCAGTGAAGAGGGCGGTAGTTTCTGCACTACAAGATGAAAGTCAGTCGATCACTAGTAGTAGCGTAACTAGGTCCTACCCCGTCAATTTCAGTTTCCCGAATCTGATGTTATACTTGGCACTAGTGGTGCGGCGACCAGCGACCCTAACATAAGCTGGCTCTTGATCACTCTTGATGACAAATTTCGTTGACTCGTCAAACTCGCGCGTAAATTCGATTATTTCGTCGGGACTAGAGTGCTCCCAGCCTTCAAGCTTTTCTGTCTCCCAGGTTCGTCACGAGTAAAGCAATAAGAAGGAACAAAGCCACGAACTTTGCAATAGGGCCCTGGCCCTGCGAGTAACAAAGACTGAACCTTGAAGTCGACCTGAAAAAATGGATAGATGAACTATGAGAAAATCTATCTACATACACTCGGCCGGGGCAACCTCATCGCACGAGATCGGCTTGGACGTCATCGAAAACATGCTCGAGTCGATGGTCGCACCGCCAGCATCGATGATGACAATCCCTTGGCGAGTGGAATGACTAGCGGTCTTCGCGACCAAAAAATCTGCGACGCAGAAATGAAGGGCTGCTTCACCGTCTGTCAGTAAGTGGATGCGGGATCCCCCCTCGGGAGTACTTGGGACGAGGCCGGCGCGCTCGATCGCTCGACGGTACAGTTGTTGTTGTATGCCTTCCCAGCCGTTCGGATGTGTGAAAATATACTCGATCGAATGCTCAGCGGATGTCCATGTAAACGCTAGGTGATGTTCCTGAATGTATGTTTTGGCGCAGTAAAAGAGATACTTGATGAAATCCGTAAGGATGTCGACGGCAGACTTTCCAAGAGGAAGCGGGGGTAAATCATCGTTCGTGTTGATTGAGGAAGCTAAGTGTTTTGGGCGAAGGTGAAGCTTCCACCTGGACTCCATGAGTTCTACAAATTCCTCAGTGACATCGATAAATACCATTCAGCCTTGGTCCAATCTCCGGCCAGCGCAGCTTCGAGTATACTCTCGGAGAGCACTTCGGCACCTGCCGCCTTGACATGGCCGCTGCTGTCGTAGTACAACAGTGACGGTATTTTGGCGCTACTACCGACTAGTGCCTGCGCGGGGAATCTGGGGCTAGTCGAAGGTGGTTGTTGAAGAAACGAAGAGCAACTTGCCTTGTGACCCCAAGAATTTCAGGAATTTGGCCCCGTTCAAGAATACAGTAGGAGATAGCACTGTAGGTGGTACCGATGTCAAACGCCACGACGAGTTTTGTAGGGCCAATGTACGGTCTGAGGCTCGGCATGACATGGGTTTACGATGGGTGTTTAACCAAGGCTATTATGACTTGGTTCAGACTGCAAAGTGGCAAGACCAAGTTCAAGATAATGATGTAACCATCGATCAATCGATAACCCGAAGAAGCTGATCAGCGGAAGCGAACATGCATCTTGGGCCGTCTCGACGCCTGGCATCCAGCTTTATCTCGTCCAACACCATCAGGCGACCATGGGTGGGAGACTTCCTCGCAAAAAGGCTAGCGGCGACAGTAGTGGCGCCGCCTCGTTGCATCTCGATGGCCGGGCCATAGCAGCCTCTAGCAAACAACCTGGTCGTCTTTCCGCACAAGTTCAAGGCTCTCCCCTCCACCGCACTTTTCAGGAACCAGACATCCAGATCGATTCCGCCGCGCTCGATTTGTGGAAGGACGGTCGACTCACAGACGCGGAGGCGTTGTTAACCAGGGCGATATCCGACTCGGGGCCAAATAGTCATGTACTCGCTAATCGAGCGCTTCTGCGGGCTCGTCTGCGGCAGTGGGATACAGCCCTCGACGATGCTGAATCGGTGTCTTTAATTCTACTCTCACTGGTACAATCTCGCTGACGTGAGTTTATGACAAGGCCATTGACCGTCAGCCGTCCATCATCGGCTACATCGCAAAGAGCGTTGCGCATGTCGGCAAGGGGGAAAAGTATAAGGGGTATCGGGCTTGTGATATCGCTTTCGAACACTTCCACTCGTCCCACGTTAGTTTCATCCTTTTAATCAAGGTCTGTATTTCCACTCTTGCTTTCCCGTCGACTACTGCTCACCTTTACTGATAGGCCATCATTGTATTTATGGCGGGAGAGCACCACGATGCGATATCCCGTGTTGACGATCTCATCGCCGCAGTCCGTCAAAACTCGATGTGCTATGTAGTTCAGGCATGTGCATAACGACCAGTGAAATCACCGCTGATATTTCAGCAGTCCTACATGCATTTTCTCGTTGGAAACTCGCAAATGGATAACACCGACTACAAGAATGCGATACATTCATTCGAGAACGCGCGAGCCCAAATCAAAGACTGTGCTGGACTTCCCCTTTCTGTCATCTCACTTGTATGCCTCCCAACAGGCATAATAGTAATGTCCACTCACCCTCATTTCCAGATATCTGGATGGAAATTCGATGACCTCGGAATTGTAATCCAACAGCGTCTTTGCGAAGCGCTCTACGCAGAGGGTCGCATAGGGGAGGCGGGCGAGTCTCTCTTGAACATGGTACACACTATCGACGAGGGTCCCATTGCCAAATGGATTTCTTGTGAGGTCGTGTGCTACTTGTGCTTGTTACCCATTCAGTTTGTTTCAGGTTTCACCCAAAGATGTCTCTCTGTTCCCGATGGTGGCGTGGTCTCGACGGTGGCCCAATATGATGAGGCGACAACTTTTACTCGCGCGGCATGTTCACCAACTCAAACGCAACTTTTGGAAACGTGGTCAAAGACGACATTAGCAGGTGGCTCCTGGAGAGATGCCATGGCTGTCACTACCAGTGTTTGTATCTGCTTTGACTCTAATATGCCTTGTTGGCCTGACATTTGGTTCGAAGTTCGTGGTTCCGAGGTTCAAAGTTTATCAGGTCTTATGCGAACATCTCGAAGAAAACGACTGCATAACGGATGCCATCGCGTGTTTCCGCCAAATGACGGATGAATTAATAGAGCAACAAAACTTTCGTCATGATGAGCAGTCAGAATGGATTTTCGGTGGGCGGCCTCGACCTCGACGTACCCGTTGTATCCCCTCACCGTTGTTATTCAGGGAAATTGGAGAGCCTGGGGGATAGCGCGATGTGTGCTAAACGACATGGCGATGCTGCCACCAATTATTCAGTTGCGCTCGCCCTTCGTCCAACTGCACCACAATGTTTCTTCATCAAGCGAAGCAAGGCTTACATAGCCAGCGGTTTGTGCGAGGCAGCATTAGCTGACGCAAGCAAGGTTTGTCCCCTCCTCTTCTGCATGTCAGTTCTTGTTGATATTTCATCGCTAGGTTATCGAGCTCGATCCATTGTCCCCATGGGGCTACGAAAGGAAGCACGCGGCGTTACACAAAGCGAGAGACTATGAAAATGCGATACACGCATACGAGGAGATGCTTTCCAAAATGTTACACTCCTCTGACATAAAGATTCGCGGTGAATTGTTGGAAATTGTAGTACTGAAGTCTCGTCTAATTTTGTATTTAGAGCACCACCAACAACACATAAATCCGTTGGAGTCGATGACAGAAATCCGACGGGTCGTTCGGGATACCATCCGTGACTTGCCACGCGTACTCATTAACACTATCTCTGGTCGCCTTTTCGACAAATCAGAACTGGCCACAGCATTTGAACTACTCCCTGCGTTCAAAGAGTTGATCTCCTCCATGACGACACACATCGATCATGCCCGCATCCAGCATAATGTTACACAGTACTATCGCTATGCCATGTTCTCTCACAAATGGGAAGATAATGAGCCTCTGTTCGAGACTGTCTTACGCACCGTGGTTTATGCCCTCGAGGAATCCCCCACCCATGATAAACTTCGTATGTTCTGCAAGATTGTACAGGATGCTGGTTTGCATTGGGCATGGAGTGATACATGCTGCATCAACAAATCAGATCATTTCGTACTCCAAGAGGCATTGGTGTCCATGTTCAAGTGGTATCAGGGTGCTGCCCGAACACTCGTTTTACTCCGTGGAGTTCGCTCTCCGTCACGGCGTGGCGACCTTGTGAAGAGCATCTGGAACACCAGGGCTTGGACGTTCCAGGAATACCATGCATCGAAGGTGGTCCTGTTCTACAATGAAGACTGGACACTGTACATGGATCTTGAAGTACAGAATCACAAAGAGTCATCTGAGGTCCTCTTGGAGATGGAAGAGGTTACAGGTATCTCGTCACGGGCATTGATGGCACTCCGACCTGGCCCGGACAATATACGAGAGAAACTGTGTCTAGCCTCGAGACGAGAAACAACTATTGTTGAGGACGCAGCATATTCATTATTCGGAATATTTGCTGTCTCTTTGCCGATCGTATATGGAGAGGGGGACCGAGCACTCGGGCGACTACTGGCACAGCTACTCACGAGCTCAGGAGACACGAAGATCCTTGCTTGGACTGGGAAATCCGGGACCTTCAACAGCTGTCTTCCGACCAGCATCGTTGCGTTCCGCGAGTTGCCGACCTCACACATTCCGCCTGCCATTGCAGATGACAAAATGCAGATGATGGTCGCAAAAATACGCTTATCTTCATTCAACGACTCCTTAGTCATGAAGCTGTATGATCGACTTCATGAACTCCCTGTGCCTTCATTTGTAGGACAACGGATGAAGCTCCCGTGTCTCACATTCAAACTTGGACCCGTATCAGCAACTCGTGGCCCATCTAGGCGCATGTTTCGTGCGAAGGCGGACGCCCTTGGGACCGTAGAGATTATGACCACCGAAGATCTTTCGCGATTAGATTCACTGATCCTCATTCACCCCTGGATCGATTTTCTTCTTGACAGGCAACCTGTCGGAGGTTTCACAGAAACGGATTCCGAGATTCCCGAGATTCCTGAGGAGGCCTCAAACGACCAATCTTCCACTACGGACATGTCTCCCTCCTTCTCAGTCCCCTCAATCACCACATGGTCTGCTTGGGCGGCCCTGCAAACTCAAGCGGCACGGTTCGTTGCTCGCTTTAGGCAGTCGCCCAGTGTACGCCATCAGGACACAGCATCGCTCTTATCGCCTGCGCCTGTATCGCCGGCGGACAAGCGGGCGCAAGCCCTGCAGTTCGTTGCCCGCCTGAGACAACCATTTGGTGCATTGTTGTTCACACCGACGCGCAAACATGTGCCGGAATTCAAGAGGGTCGCTGCGGATAGTATGATCACAGTCCGCGTGCGGGACAATGCGTCATTGAACCTGCTGATAGACAATGCACGGATGCTAGACGTGCTTTGACGACAGCCACACCTGAATGTTGCTTTCCCCTTGGGCAAATGTCAGTACCGCGGTCCAACTATCATCCATGGGTTTCTCGAACTTTTTTGGACTAGAATGACTCATGCAATCCGCCTACCCAAGTTGTATTCCCAAGAGCCCGTTGTTCACGACTCATCTAATGGACTGTGGGCCCAAATTTGATCGCCACTATAACAGTTAGCACGCGCGTTGCCCGCGATGCTATCACGTGATGGAAAATGGCTGTCAGCGAAGGGAATACTGTAGGAGTGGTGGCCCATCTGTCAACCAACAGACAACTTATTACTGTACTGTAACGCCAAAAGCAACAGGTTGATTTCAGGCGAGTCCGAGTCCACCGTGGGCCTGAGGTCGCAGAGGAGGGCAAGCCCCTCCGCGACGTTGGAGCCTGAAAAGCGGCATCCTTTTACAGACGCGACGCTCATGTGGCACTGGCCCGGGTGTCATTGTTGAGAGTATCGTCAACCCGTTCCAGCTGTTCCATCGAGGCTGGCTAGAAATCTGCATGTGCGACGACTCGTATGTGGTGAAACTAATGGCCACATGACATCGAACTTACCTTTGCCGTGGTGGTTTGCTGGTGAGCTCGGTCGGTGAGCGCTAGCCGCGGCTTCGAACTGCCGACAGCGAGCCAGACTTGGACATGTGGCAACATTACCGCTCTAACTAATAAATACCAGTGCCATCCATGCATGATTCAAAATTCAAGGTTGTTCAACCTTTCCAAGACCTCTCCCGCTCCTTCACTTCGAGCCGATACCAATGTGGTCATCACTACAAAGTGTTCTGCAGTTTCTACTCTCTCAAACGCAATCCAATTTGAACAATGCCATCTCGGCCACGCACATCTCTGGTAATAATATGCGCGACCTCGAGCAAATGGTTCTTCGTGGACCACCTCTCACTCCAAAGGATCTGGTGAGTCTTTGTGCCGTTTCCGTACATACTTCCCTCACGCACTTCTTAGCCGGCGTTCGCAGACGCTCTTCTTAACCTCCATGGCACAATTGACGACAGAGAGTTCCTTGCAAGTCCTTCTTTCATGATTTTATTCGCGTCGCTGAACTCATACCGCTACTAAGCTCGAGAAAGTATTAGTGCTAATGGCACGCCTTCCCGATGATTCTATACTTGCGAAAATAATACAGCGGAAGGTAATTAGTTTGTGTAGGCACTAGTTTCACCACTCCAGTGATCGTGATCGTTCTAAATTCCCACAGTATACAAGGACCTACCCCATCCACCCACTGGTTTTCTTTCCACCTTCCGTAACACCTTGTCAGCTGCCGTAGAAGGACAGTCTGTCTCGTATGCATTCCGCAGTGCGGATGGCTCCAACTACAACGTCCTGTTCCCGTCTCTTGGACAGGCCGGTCAACCTTACGCACGATCCGTGCCGGCTACTCATCCCCGGACGCCCGAGTCTCTTCCCGACCCGGGCGTGGTTTTTGAACGCCTCCTACGCCGGCGCGAGGACGACTTCATTCCGCACCCTGGTGGCTTGTCGAGCTTGTTTTTCGCATTTGCAGATCTTATTACCCATAGCATCTTCAATACAAATGCGTCGGACTGGACGATTAACAATGCGAGCGGTTATCTCGACCTCAGCATTGTCTACGGGAACAGCATGCAGCAGGTCCAGAGTATCCGGACAAAGGATGGTACCGGAAAGATTTGGAATGACACCTTCGCGGATCATCGTCTACTTTTCATGCCTCCCTCCGTTTCCGCGCTCGCTGTGCTCTTTAGTCGTCATCACAACGTGTGCCTTTATTACTCGACTATTCCGCATGCGTCCGCGCTAATTGTGTGATAGTATATTGCGCAGAAAATTCTGGACCTTGACGAACCCGGCTCGTTTGCCTCCCCTCCGCCCGAAGCGAGCGCCTCCCTACTTGCCCAAGATGACGAAATTTTCCACAGGGCGAGGATGGTCAACACCGCGTTCTTCATCCAGATTATCCTCAGAGACTACGTTGGTTGCATCCTAGGGCTTGTAAGAGACGGTCTGACCTGGCGTCTTGACCCACTGGAGGTATGATATCGCCAAATTACAGGGATTAGATGGTGATCACCACCTCGACCAACAGGCTTTTCGCGAGTCCGATCATGAAATATCTCCTCGGGGACAAGGAAACGCAGTTTCCATCGAGTTCAACTTGCTTTATCGTTGGCACGCTTCGATCTGTGAACGAGATGAAAAGTGGTTAGATAAATTGTTTGGAAACGTGTTGGAGAATAGGGACCCGAAGATAGTATGTTTTTTTGTTACCCCGTCTTGCAGAACCGATATATCGCCATGCAGGTGACTATCAAGGAGTTTAAAGAAGTGGTTCAAGAGAAGGTGGTGCTGTTTGACGATGCCAAGACCTGGACATTCGATGGGTGCGTCATACGATCTATACGTCCTTTCTCGTTTGATGACTCTCTTGATACTAGACTACAACGGGGCGCCGACGGTCGTTTTGCTGACCGAGACCTCGCTCGTATTCTGCAAGATGCAACGGAGCAACGAGCTGGTGCGTTTCGCGCCAGAGGTTGCCCCCCTGTGATGAGGGTGGTAGAGATTCTGGCCATTGAGCAGGGAAGGAAATGGGGGGTTTGCACTGTAAGAAATTATTGTCCAGTGATAGTCGAGTTTGTTTAACATCCGTAGCTCAACGAATTTCGCAAATTTATTGGTCTACGACGTGAGTATCTCAGTTCGCGGGACGATTTCATTTGCTCATCGCTTATTTAGCGTACGAGTCTTTTGAAGAATGGAATCCGGACTCGGTCATCAATGTAAGGCTGTTTTTTTCGGCATTTCTCGTCTTCTCAGCTATCCACAGTCTGCAGCAAAGGAGCTTTATGGAGATATTGACAATCTGGAACTTCATGTCTGTACACTGTTTTCAGGAGTAAGTATTGCTGATGACGAACAATGTCGAAACGGTTGCAGGTCGGCTTGCAGGCTGAAGAAACCAAGCCACCCATCCCCGGCGCTGGGCTGTGTCCGGGATATACGATCTCACGTGCTATTCTGGCAGACGCCGTATGCTTGACTCGAGGAGATCGATTCCTAACCGTAGAATTCACCCGTCGGTGTCTTTTCTTTCTGCCTTATTACGTTTTGCTAATGCCTAGCTAGCATACAACCTAACATCCTGGGGATACCAGCATTGTATGGTTAACACCGCTGATGGGTCATATGGAGGAATGCTCAGCAAGATGTTGTTTCATCTCCTGCCGGACCAGTATCCCGTCGGGTCTATCTATGGCCACTTTCCGTTCATGACACCCGATTTCATAGGCCCCTGCATTACTTCTCGGTCAACAGATCCCACATATTACGACTTCTTACGGCCCAGTCAGACTAGCCCGAGTGATCACCAGCACGAGTTGTGTGAGAGACGCATACTAAGGCTGACAAAAAATGCCGAAGTAACTCCTGGAGAGGTTAGTTCTGGACTTAGAATTTGCGCAGGTACTTGAAACTTGAAACTGCTAGGTACGGAAATTCGTCGTGAATGACACGTCCCCTGTCGCATTCTTCGTGGAGAAGTTCGAAGCATTGGTAAAGCAGGCATCCATAGCTAAGAATCGTAACAGCAGCAGTGTTGACACCATCCGTGATGTCATTGACCGGGTGACTATCTACTGGGCAGCGAATTCCGTGGCGAGTTCAAAGTCTAGGTTCCTAGATGGTATTACTTACGTTTTGTGGCTCAGCTCGGTCTGCCAGTCACCCAGTTTGACAGTGTTTTGGGAGGGCACACGGTAGAGAAGTGGCATGAACTCTTTGCCGATGTGACCAGGTCAGAAGTTTAATTGGATCGTAGAATCTTCATTAACTCTACCTAGCTATGTGTACGTCAATCACGACCCAGTCCAAGACTGGACTCTGTACCAGGCGGCACTCGAGGCCACGAACGAAATCACGCACCACCTCTGCAACCGATTGAAGCGACAAGGAACTGTACGTTTTGCACAGTGCCAAAGCGATTGATGTTGAGCACCCAGCTCCCTACGACAGATATCTCTCAGGGGTGCCATTGACGCGCTAGCCACGTCAGTGATCACAAGTAACGTCCGGAATGATGGCTTCATTGCCAAAGTCCTGGCGAAAACTGAACACTCCGACACCCAAACCCTCGCATATAGCATCTTTGCTGAGACGGTACCTTCTGCGCTCGTGTTTTCCGCGGCCGTCTCCTCTGTA
>JBBPTZ010000680.1:2195-16639 GCA_038094315.1 Phylloporus cf. tubipes
GACCAATGACACATGTATCATAAACCAAATTATCCAAGGAGGCTTCCAATACATTTCTTATACCACCATAGTCTGTTTCACCACTGCCACTAAGCTTGCTATTGCTGCTGAGAAGGCTAAACCCAAAGCCACCTTATCCCCCAAATATGCCCAATTTGCTAACATGTTTGCCAAAGAAACCACTGACCATCTTTCCCTATCTCACCTCTATGACCATGCCATAAACTTTAACAACTCTTTTGTTCCCAAAATTGGAAAACTCTATCCCCTTACTCCCAATGAATGTAAAGCCATGGAGGACTTCCTTCAACAAAACCTGAACACTAGCAAGATCAGCCCATCCAACTCACCCCAAGCCTTACCATTTTTCTTTGTCAAAAAAAAGGATAAAAAACTCCACCCCTATTAAGATTACCACTATATTAATCAACACACTATCCATGATGCCTATCCCTTGCCTTTGATTTCTGACCTTGTAGATAAACTCAAGAATGCTAAGGTGTTTACCAAGTTTGACATTTGTTGAGGTTACAACAACATTCATATCAAGGATGGCAACCAATGGAAGGCCACCTTCATCAGCCACAAAGGCCTTTTTGAACCTAACATTATGTTTTTTGGCATAATCAACTCTCCTTCAACTTTTCAACATTTTATGAACAACTTCTTCCATGATATGATTGCCAAAGAATGGCTTGTTATTTACATGGACAACCTCCTGATCTTTTCCCCTGACACCAAAACCCATGAGGAACATACCAAACATATCCTTCAATGCATGCAGGAATTAGACCTACACCCCAAACTGGAAAAATGCCAATTTACAGTCAAGAAAGTCAAATACCTCAGCATGATCATTAAACTTGGTCTCATTGTCATGGACCCAGTCAATCTTGATAGCATTATCTTGTGGCCTACCCTGTCAACAGTCAAGGAAACTTGCTTATTCCTTGGCTTCACCAACTTTTACCATCAGTTCATTCCTAACTACTCCACCATTGCTCATCCCCTTATTGACCTAAGCAAGAAGAATGCTTCCTGAAAATAGTCCTCTGCATGTAAGACATCCTTTGACACTCTCAAACATCTCTTCCTCTCCCAGCCCATCCTTCACCTCCCCAACATCACCTGCCCTTTTGCCATCACCACCAACACCTCCAAATTTGCCTCTGAAGCCATCCTCCTCCAGACTAATGCCAACAGTAATTGGCACCCCTGCTCCTATCTTTTCCAGTTGTTTGCTCAGGCTGAATGAAACTACAACATTTTCAACTGTGAACTCCTTGTTATCATTTATGCCCTCAAGTCCTGGTAACACTACCTCCATGGTTCTTTCTTTCCTGTGCAGGTTTTCACAGACCACAAGAACCTCACATACTTCCACAAACCCCAAGAACTCAACTGATGCCAGATGTGTTGGCTTCCTGATCTCACTAACTTTGATCTGAAAATGATCCACATCCTTGGCAAACTCCTGGGTGCACTGGATGCCCTCTTCCATCATCCCAATCTCCTTCCACCTGATGGTAATAACTCTGGTGTCACTCTCCTCCCACTGTTACTCTTTGTCAATCTCATTGATGCCACTATGGCACATCATATCCAATTATCCTCAAAGAACATCCTCCTCATTCTCCAAGCCCTATAGGCCATTGACAGCCATATTCCCCCTGCTTTCCACTTCTGCCTTGCTGACTGGCAGTTCTGTGATGGAATCCTCCTCTATTGTAACTATGTTTATGTTCTCCTAAATGATTTTCTTTGCTGTTCTATCCTACAATGCTGTCACAACCATGAGATTGCTAGCCACCCAGGATACCTCAAGACCTGCCAACTTGTCACTGCTGAATTCTGGTGGCCTGGCCTAGCCTTTTATGTTTGCCACTATGTCAAAGGCTGCACCCACTGTCAACAGGCCAAAGCCAATACTCATTCTACTATTCCCCCTATCACCCCAATCAAATCTTCCACCTCTTACCCTTTTCAACAAATTAGCTGTGATCTTATCACTGATCTCCTGACCTCCTCTTTCTTTGATTTTCTCCTGGTTGTGGTTGACCATGGATTTATGAAAAAGATAATTCTTTGTCCCACCAAGAAAACCATTACTGTTGAGGAAGCTGCATTTCTCTTTTTCCACAAAGTTTACCTCCACTTTGAACTATATAACAAAATTATCTCTGACTGAGGCCCTTAGTTCACCTTTGCCAAAGAGCTAGGTCATCTCTTGAATTACAATCTCTTCCTCTTGTTATATGCTGCTTTTTACAAGTCCAACTCCAATCTCCACTTGTCAACTCCATGCCAACTCTGGTGTTATTCTTCTATTCTCAGGTCACCTGATCCTCAGACCATTCCTGTTCCTCTTTTGTTAACTCTTGTTCTTGCTTACTTCATTTGTATTAGTTCCACCTCTTGTTTTTCTTTGAGATCTGTGCTTCACACAGCTCTGATATTTCTAGTATTTGTATTCCCATCTTACTTAGTTCCTTGTTCCACCTTACTAATATTTGTAATACTCTGGTAACACTCCATTCTGGCTTATGAATCTGATGCAACTCCAGACATATATAAGCTCTATAATATTCACTGTAAATATTTTAGTTCAAATATCAACTTAACTTCCTCCTGACCTTCCCACACTTGAGTCTCTAGACTGATCTCTGACCTCTGACCCCTGAGGACCACAAGTACAAGGGTGTGACACATACATCCTATGCCAAAAGTCTTTACCCCTCTTTAACCTACTTCATGCCTACAGCACCTTTAACCCTTCAAAACTCCGGACCCTCTGCCTAGGAGGACCTGAGTTTAACATCTTTCCACTGCCTATTACCCTCAAAATGATAGGGAAACCAAATGTGTCAACCAGGAGATTAAAACCTATCTCTGCATCTTCTATAGAAATAACCCTGCCTTATGGGTAGATAAGATCTCCCACAGAATTTACTTACAATTACCAACCTTATTCCATTGCCAGCAAGTCACCATTCTTTCTCATTGTTAAACTTGGATCCTCCTAGGCAAAGGGTCTGGAGTTTCAGAGGGTCAAAGATACCAAGTGGATATGAAGCAGGTCAGAGAGGGGTGAGGATTCTTGGCACAGGACATATGTGTTGCACCCTTGTATCCATAATCCTTGGAAGTCAGAGGTTAGAGGAGAGTCTAGAAACTCAAGTGCAGGAAGATCAGGAGGAAGTTAAATCAATATTCAAACTGAAATATCTACAGTGAATATTACAGAGCTTATATATGTCCAGAGTTGCATTAGATTCATAAGCTGGAATAGAGTGTTACTGGAGTATTACAAATATTAGTAAGAAAGAACAAGGAATTGAGTAAGATGGAAATATGAATACCAGAGTACCAGAGCTGTATAAAGCATAGATCTATTGGAAAAGAACAAGAAGCAAAACTAATACAAATGGAGTAAGCAAGAACAAGGATGTACAAAAAGGTAACAGAAATGGTCCAAGGATCAGATGACCCAAAGATAGGGGAATAATGCTGGAGTTGGTGTGGAGTTGGTGAGCAAAGGCTGGAGTTGGATTTATAAGAAGTGGCATATGACAGTATCCACCTCTTAGGCCTGAATCCCTGAAGTTCTTGTGGATAATGTGTGCTTGAAAACAATGTGGACTAAGTAGACTAAGTGGTTGGATGCAGAGTCTGAAAAAATACCCATATAAGTCCAATGTGGGGTGGACTTGCTTCTTTACTTCTAACCACTACCATCATCACCAACTGCAACATGTTCACCACTGCAACTACCCCATCCCTTGCTGATATCATGAAGTGGAATAATGCCCAGATCACCAAGCATGAGGATAATGATGAGAAAACAGCTGATGCCAAGTATATGGAGTGAAAGCATTGAGTGAAGGTGAGGAAAGAGGAGGAGGTGTGAAGAAAGGCAGAGAAGGAGGCAAGGAGGGTGGCAGAGGAGGCAGTGAGAGTAGCAGTGGAGGAGGAAGCATAGCAGGTAGTGGAGGTAGAGGCACAGCATATGTTGGAAGAGAGATGACAAAGGTTGAAGGAGGCAAAACAACAGGCAGTGGAGGTAGTGGTGGAGATCACAATGAAGGTGTAAGAGCAAATGGAAGACAAGGCTGCTAGGAAATGAATAAGTACCCATTTTCCTGGGTCAAGCCAAGCTGATAATGGAGTAGGCTTGCAATATTGCAGCACAACAGCAGTGTTGCAAAAAAAGATGAAAGGTGGTGGTGAGGAGGCTGTTGCTGGAGTGTTGGAGGTGCAAAGCCCATGGACTTGAATGTGAGCTCAGGTCAGGAAAGTTGTTGTTCTGCATGATGTGCCAGGAGGCAAAGGTGAAGTGTGAGAGGCTGGGGGAGGAGAAGCTGGAGCAGAAGAGAGTAAGGGGAATGGAGGACAATAAAAAACAAAGAAAGAAAAAGAAGAAGAAGTCAGAGAAAGAGAAAACACTGGTGGTAGGACCAAGTAATGGAGAGGACCTGGTTGTGGCAGGGCTGCAAGTGATTGCAAAGGCAGTCCATGCATTCTGGCACACAATTAAGGTCCAGAACAACCACATGGAGGTGCAGACAAATGCCTTTGCATGATTTATTGAGATGGTGGAGGAACATCTTTTCCCAGAATGGGAAAAGCATTGGAGTTCAATGGAGAGTAGTGATAAGGAGGAGATGAGAGTAGAGTTGGGAGAGCTCAGTGACTCCAGGATGAAGTGGACAGGGTCAGGAGGATAAGGGAAAAAAAGTAGTGTAGATAGGACTTTTTCTTTTAATTGATTTTCTTTTTACATGAAACCATAGAGTGAATCAAGCAGAGTATGGACCAGGCTTGTCCTGGACAAGGTCAGTGGCATGCTCAAGTTCCATGGCTAGGAGCCACAAGGTCTCTTCATCAGTGCCTTCATAACCAAACCAGCAGACTAAGTATAGGAGTTTGCAGCTGCATCTTCAGCAATCAATCTTTGAGTTGAGGACTTCTGCTATCTCATACTTAAGTTCACCTTCAACCTTAACCAGAGGCAGCAGAGATTCATTTGTAAACTAACCCTAAGCTGTGAGGCTTTGTACAGCTCTATATAGGGTGCTACAGTTATCACAGTGTCACATAAAAGTCCTTTCCTATGCAGTCACACCATAGAGCCCACAGCACTGTACAGATTCGGAAAGCTGTGCAGACCCAGAATTTCTGTGATCAGGTACCTACAGGTGGACAAAATTCTACTTGTACTTTTTTTTTTCTTTTCGGACACTTTTCTCAATGTTCATGTAGCAATATATCTATATTATTTTCTACTAAGGTACATTGTACATACAACATATCATTGTCATTATTGTTGTCAACATGATGGTGGCTGCATGATGACCACTGCCACTGCTATGTCATCTTTGTTGTGGGCATTGTCATTGATATAGTGGTGGTGTGATGGCCACTGCCACTGTTACGCTTGACCCAGGTAGGGGTGAGTGTAGTCTTGGACTAACAAGATGGCATTGTCAGAAGTGGAGGCTTGACTGGACGTGGAGTGGCCTAGAGGCATAGGCCTGACTAGGACTGGATGGCTAGAGTTGACTTGAGAAAGAGAGCTAGGAGTTGAGGAGGGCAGCTAGGCAAGCGACAAGACAAACTCAGGGCAGGCAATCAACTTGATGTATTGCCAAGAAGAAATAGCTTGGAGTGTACATGTGCGTATGGCCAGTAGTTAAATGGAAGGGAAATGCACATGGACCAAGGATGTGAAAGGAAACTATCATTGAAATAGGAAAAGAACAATGTAGAAGATAGTCGAAGGAATATAACTAGGTAGAGAAGAAAATACTACTGGATGGAGGAAAATGATGACTAGGAAGTGATAAGTAAGATCAGCTAATGTGTGGGAAGTGAGTCATCATAGGGAAAAGGAAATAGTGTCTATGAGAGTATAGAGGAAGAAAGGGGCAAATCATAACAGCCACTGTATTGTTATTGTTGACATAGTGGTGGCATGGTTGCTGTGTTGCTGTGCTGTCCTTGTCTGGGCAGTGTCATCTTGTTGTTGTCAACATGGTGGTGGCTGTGTGGTGACTGCTGCCACTGCCATGTCATCCTTGTTGGGGGCATCGTCATTAATACAGTGGTGGTGTAATGGCCACTGCCACTGTGTCATTGTTGTCATCAACATAGCAGTGGCATGGTTGCTGTGTCACTGTGCCATCCTCATCTAGGGGGCACTGTCTTGTCATCATCAACATGGTGGTGGCTATATGGTGACTGCTGCCACTGCTGTGTTATTCTTGTCAGGTGAGTTGTTGACATAGTGGTGGCATGATCACTGTGTTGCTGTGCTGTTCTTGTCTGGGCAGTGTTATCTCATTGTCATTGATATGGTGTTGGCCATGTGGTGACCACTGCCACTGCCATGTTGTCCTTGTCAGGGGAGTCATCATTGATATGGTGGTGGTGGTGGTGGTGACAGCTGCTGCTGCTGTGTTGTTGTTGTTGTTGACATGGTGTGATGGTGGTGGTCACATGGCCACTGTGTTATCCTTATCTGGGATGTGTGGTCTTGTCATTATTGACATGGTGGTGGTGGTGGTGGTCACATGGTCGCCATGTTGCCATGCCACCTTCATCTGGAGACATCCTCTTCATTGGTGGTTGTGGTATGGTAACCACCTCCATGCTATGTTGTTCTTGTCAGGAGTGTCATTGTCACCAATATGGTGATGGTGGTAGTGTGATGGCCACTGCCACTGTGTCATTGTCATCATTGACATAGTGATGGGCGTGGTCCCATGGCCACCATATTGTCCTTGTCTGGGGGGGTTGTCTTGTTGTCATTGACACAGTGGTGGTGGTGGCAGCATGGTAGCCATTGCCACCATGTCATCCTTATTGGGAACGTCAACTCATTGTTGTCATTGTCAACACAGTGGTGGTGGTGATGTAGTGGCCATGTGATGGTGGTGGTGAGGTGGCCACTGTGTTGTCCCTGTTGGAAACAAGATGGGGGCATTGTCTTGTTGCCCTCACCAACATGGTGATGGTAGTGGTATGAGCAGGGCTGGACATGTTGTGGTCATCATCAGTGTGGTGGAGGGAGGAGCTGGGACATCATGTCACTGTGTCCTCATCATTGGGACATATTGTCATTGCCATCAACAACATGGTGGGGGCTGGACAGAACATATTGTTGTTGTTGTTATCAGTGTGGTGGAGAGAGGGGCTGGGACACTGTCATCATTGTCAATGTGGTGGGGGACTGAACAGGATATGTTGTCATTGTCATTGTTGGTGTGGCAAGAAACAAGCAGTTGGGCTTGAAATGGCAAGGTGAAGGTGGAGTCATTTGGATGTGGGAAGAGAAGTCATCATGGTGAGCATGACACAATGAACATGATTATGTAATACAACTTGCCCAAAAAATCACAAGTCCTGGCCCATTAGGGATGGTAAACTAATTAGGATTTATGATTAGTACTAGTATCTACATAGTTACTATAGTCCCTGTCAATGCTATGCACTATTGCACTATGCTGTTGAGCTGATGTGCCATATTGTAACAACCTGTGACATATGTGGAGCTAAATGCCTGTTACATTGCTTGGCTATAGTGCTGTCACACTGTGCTGCTGAGCTGGTGTGCCATAATATGATAGGATGTGGGACTGGGTGCCTTGTCACATGGCTTGGCTGTAGTGCTGTTAGCTGCTGTAACCATCTGCCATTTTTGGTCAAATTCTGTAGTAATGCTGTCATATGCTGTAAAGTCTTATAGTCTGAGCTAAAAAGTGCATTTTGCAAATGTTGAGTCCAGTTTGGAATGGTATTCAGAATGGCAGGTTTGAGTTGGGAGACATGGAACATGGGATGAATGGATTTCAAGGAGTTGAGAAGGTGAAGAGTGAAGGAGTGTGTGCCAGCTTTGGCAATGATGAAATATGGACTGAGATTCTTTTCTGACAACTTTTTGGAGGGATGAGTTGATCAGAAATACTTGGCTTTGATGAAGATCTGGTTGCCAACTTGAAAGTCCAGTGCTGGAGATTGTTTAGCATTGACTGGTCCTTGATAGTGGACTTGTGTGGCAGCTACCTCTTTGTGTAGATATTCATGGAGGGAATCAAGATCAGTTGTATACTTCTTAGCTCTAGAGAAGGTGAGATCCTTCTCCGAATGGATTATGATATTTGGGTTGTAATCTTTATTGGAAAAGAATGGAAAAACACTAGTAGTAGTGTTTGAAGTATTATTGTAGGCAAACTCCACTAAGGGCAGAAGTTCCAACCAGTTGTCCTATTGGTAATTGCAGTATATGTGCAAATACTGTTCCAGGGTCTTATTCATGTGCTTAGTCTGTCCATTACCTTCAAGGTGGTATCTAGAGGTGAGGTGGAGTTGAATGTTAAGGGTCTTTCCTAAAGAATGGAAAAAGTGGAATACAAACTTGGTACTTCAATTGGAGGTGATATAAGATGGAACTTTATGCTTAAAGAACACATGGAGTAGGAACAACTTGGCCAACTTCAGGGAAGTGATCTTATCATCAGTTGGGATGAAAATACATTGCTTGGTGAGGCAGTCAACAACAACAAGAATTGTGGTGAAACTGGAAGAGGCAGGAAGTTGCTTTATAAAGTTCATGAAAGTGGATGTTATGGTTGTGCTGTTGTGACAGTCCATTTTTCTCTTTTCCTTTGCTTATTCCGACCCCGGCCCCTGCTGGAAACACTACCTCTTTGTAGTATCGCTGACCCGGCAGCTTCTCTATCCTGCCTTCTGGCCTGATGCCATTTCTTCGGATCCTACTGGACCAGGCCCTGGACTTTATTCTTGATCTTCCAGTATGTTCTATGGACAGCTTCTCTCCTCCACCACTTCTCTCACAATGGTGTTGTCATTCCACTACATTCACATTGACTTATATGTATTTGTCAATCTGCAGTAGTTCTGTCCAATTCTACAGACTTCTATTGCTTACATACAGTCTAGTATTTATACTACCGCTGCCTATACTCTAGTCTTCATTCTTGATCTGCGCAATCTAGCATTGTGTCTTGAACCACCCCCTGGACTTCTACTAGCTGCTGCATGCTATTGAAGTGCTCTGTGAGTTCCAAGGCAATTCCTTGAGAACCTTCCTCATTTACCTTCAACCCGATGACCAACCCATCGTCCACACCCTTGGATTGAACCTCGGCCATGTCCGATGTTCTGGATCTTTGTTCACAACGTTATGCATAACAAAAGATCAAGAATCTCACCACGTCCCTCCTATCCACGGAGTAGGACCACCCCACCTTCGTCACCATAGCCCACCCATCGAGAACCCCTCACTTTCGCCCTTCGCAGTCGGACGACGAATCCCAGACACCCATCCCTGAGTATATCCCACGTCACCGTCGACCCCTGCCCACAGGTCTCCCCCTGTCTGCACAACCCAGACCCCAGTCCTTCATACCACCACCTCATACCCCTAGTCCTATCTCTGTCACTCTGCCCCAGTCACTCATTATGTCCTCCACCGAGCTTAAGGCTGCCCCCCCCGCCGACTTCTCCGGAGAACCCGCCGATGCCATGCATTGGATGAAGGCCATGCGTGCCTACTTTGCCATTAACCTCTTGTTGTACTCCACTGATGAAGCCAAGGTCATGACAACCCTGAACAAAATGAGTAAGGGTCGTGGCATCTCGTTCTCCGAGATGTGGTATGATCTCATGGCCGACACCAACCTCACCTCCACTGAGAAAATCTTCGAGAAGCTGGCCTCAAACTTCCAGACCACCTTCTACCCATATGACATCAAAGCTACTGCCCACCATGAGCTCGCCAAGCTCCAGCAGAAATCCTTCCACATCTCTGAAGGTGTCTATGACAACGGCTTCCAAAAGTTTATCACAGATTTCCAGAACCTCGCATTCAAGGCCGGAATGCAGGACCAGGACACCCTTATCGACCTCTTCTCTCTGGGTTTAGACTCCTGCATCTTCATGCTTGTTATTGGCATTGAGAAACAACCCACCACCATTGCTGAATGGATCGCCAAAGCTAAGGCCTTCCATGCCCAGGTCTCTTGTATGGACACTATCTCCAAGGGATGCACTCCTCCTTCGCTCACCCACCATCGCCCCACCGCAGACCCCAATGCCATGGATGTCAACACCATTTGACTCAACAAGCTCACTCCTGCTGAACATGCTCAATGTGTCAAGGAGAAGCTTTGCTTCAAATGCCACAAGGGAGGCCATAATGCTGGTAACTGCCCCACCTCGTCTAGCATCACCGCATCCCCCCCCCCCCCCCCCCCCCCCCCCACCAACCAAACCCCAACCCCCCCCCCCCCCCCCCCCCCCCCCCCCCACCCCCCGCCGTCCCCAGAACATTCATAACACCAAGACCACCCCCCGCACCCACAGCCTCCACCACACCCACTACCACCCCCTCCACCATTGACGCTTATATCAACACCCTGAGGACACAGGGCAAGAACAAAGACAAGGTCCTCCAGGTGCTCAAAGTTTGCTTTGAAGAAACGCCCGAAGAAACCACCTCCATTGCCACCATCAACACCAAGGATTTTTAGAATGGGAAGCCGCCTTGATGTCTCCTTCCCTACTTGTTTCCAATGTACTTGTAGCTCTATCCAATAAACAAACTCTCCTCGTCCCTGTCAAGCTACAAGCCCTTGGAAAAATCGTCAACACCTTCGCACTCATCGACTCCAGTACTACCAGAAACTTCATCGACGTTGGCCTTCTCACCCAGGCTAACTTCCCCTTGCAATGCCTACCTCACCTGATCATCGTGCACAATGCGGATGGAACAGCCAACACCAAGGGAACGATCCGATGGAAGACCCGGATCAGTCTCAAATTCCCCTCCACCAATGATGAAGAAAAGCTCATGGTCCTAAGCCTTGGATGCCAACAGATCATACTTGGAATGCCATGGCTCCAGAAATGGAACCCTCACATCAACTGGGCTAACAACCACATCACACTCCCTCGCAACCCTCACTCCGTTGATGACGAACTTTACACCCACCAACAATATTTGGTATGATACCTAGGGCTGGATGTCAACCAAGAAATCTCTGAACTATACAACTCTTGCTACACCCCTTTGGAAGACGTCAACAAGATCACTATCTCCACCCAACTTGCCTAGGAAACAGCACCCAAGGAACAGGAGATCCTAACCTGGTGCAAGGACTTTGCTGACGTCTTCTCAGAAAAGACCCACGAGAAACTACCTCCTCACCACTCCTACAACCATACCATTGACCTCAAACCTTCCTTTGTCCCTAAGATCGCCAAAGTTTATCCCCTAAACCCTGCTAAACACAAGGCCTGTAAAGCCTTTGTAGAGGAACATCTGAAGACCGGACAGATCGTCCTGTCGAAATCCCCCCAAGCCTTCCCTTTCTTCTTCATCCCCAAAAAGGATGGAACCCTCCACCCTTGTCAGGACTACCGGTATCTAAACTCTCACACTATCCGCAACACCTATCCGCTCCCCCTTATCCCTGAGCTCATCGACGACATGAGGGAGTCGACTCTTTTCACCAAGTTCGACATCTGATGGGGTTACAACAACATCCGCATCCATGAAGAAGACCAATGGAAGGCCGCATTCATCATGCTGCTTGGTCTCTTCGAACCCACTGTTATGTTCTTCAGTTTCAACAACGCTCCTCCCACCTTTCAGGCATTCATGAACGACGTCTTTGTGGATATGATTAGAGAGAAGTGGCTTAAGATTTATATGGATGATCTGGGCATCCACACCAAGGATGACGTTACCCTCCACCACGAACGCACCCGCTGTGTGTTACAATGACTCCGCGAACACAGACTATCCTTAAAATTGTCCAAATGCTCATTTGATACCCCTCGTATGGAATACCTCGGGCTCATCATCGGTCAAGGAAAGATCAAGATGGACCTTACTAAACTCTGGGCTATCCAGGACTGGAAACCACCCTCCTCCATCAAGGCTGTATGTTCCTTCATGGGCTTCACCATTTTCTACTGGAAGTTCATATCCGACTTCTCCAACATTGTTGCACCTCTTAACCTCCTCACCCGGAAGAATGAGCCCTGGGCCTGGACAGGCTTCCAGCAGTGCGTCTTCAACTGGTTGAAGAAGATCTTTTCCTCCACCCTGGTTCTTCTCATATCTGATGTTGCCAAACCATTCTCTATCATGTCCAACGCCTCGCTCATTGCTGCTGGTGCAGTCTTGATGCAGGACAACACCAACGGTGATCCCCACCCCTGTGCATACTTCTCCCGCACCTTTGGTTCTGCAGAACGGAACTACGACATCTACGACCAAGAACTCCTTGCCATTATCCTCACACTCGCTGAATGGCGCCAATACCTACAAGGCACCAACCACCCAGTCACCATTATCACTGACCACAAGAACCTATCCTATGTCAAGGACCCTAGGAAACTCTCCTGCCAACAAGCCCACTGGTTACTCTTTTTACAGGACTTCAACATTGTCTGGCATGTCATGCCTGGCACCAAGATGGGACTGGCTGACACCCTTTCCCGAAAGGACCTTGTTGACACCACTTCTGACAACAACAATACTTCCATTGTCCCTGACCCAGTAGTTATCAACGCACTAGACCTCACCCTCGCCTGACACATCCAGTCCTCCTCCCAGTCTGACCCCCTAGTCCTTAAAGCCATTAAGAACGTTCAGGAAGGCTCACCCCTCTTCCCACGTTCTGCTCTCAACGATTGGGCTTTCAACGCTGGTCACCTATACTACAAAGGTCACATGTATGTTCCCCCCACCAACCAGTCTGCCCTCCTCCATGCACTACATGAATCCCCCACCATGGGCCATGCTGGCCGCTTCCGCACCAAAACTCTCATTGAACAGGACTACTGGTGGCCCAGACTTGCCACATTTGTCTCCTCCTTCATCACAGGTTGTGCCATCTGCCAAGCTGCTAAAGTTAATACTCATCCCACCATCCCACCTCTCTCCCCCATTGCATCCACCACCATTCTTCTATTTAAACAGCTCTCCATGGACCTCATCACTGATCTCCCTCCTGCCAAGGGACATGATTCCTTATTGGTTGTGGTCGACCAAGGCCTTTTGAAGGGGGTAATTTTATGCCCTTGCTCCAAAACTATCGATGCCCAAGGGGTAGCCACCCTCTTTTTCCTCCATGTATTCAAGTGTTTTGGGCTACACAACTCTATCATCTCTAATCGCAGCTCTCAGTTCACCTCCACCTTTGCCAAGGAGCTGGCACACCTCCTTCGTTACAATGTCTGCCTCTCCACCACCTACCACCCACAAACTGACGGCCAAATGGAACGTACCAACCAAGAGATTGAAACATACCTACACATCTTCTGTGGCAACAACCTTTTGTCCTGGCCCGACCTCCTCACCACTGCTGAATTCCATTATAACTCCATGCCCCACAGCTCCACCAAGGTCTTCCCGTTCTCTCTCCTCCTTGGCTATGAACCATGCTCCTATCCCACGCTCAAAAAGACCTTCCTCCCTGCCCTAGAAAAACATCTCACACTCCTCAATCAAGCCTGTGATGAAGCACTGGCTGCGCATGACTCCACCCATCAGATCATGACAACACGCTCCACCCGGAACTTCTCCCCCTGGAAAGTTGGAGATAAGGTCTGGCTGGAGGCTTCTAATCTCCGCATTGATTACCCATTCTGGAAACTTGCCCCTAAACATCTAGGCCGCTTTGAGATTAATCAGGTACTATCACCGCTTGTATACCGCCTTCGGCTACTGCCCACTTGGAAGATACATGATGTCTTCCACACCTCACTCTTATCCTCCTACACTGAGCAACAAAACTGTTGCAATGTTGGCAATAATTGTAATGATTGATTAATATCTCATGATATATTGAAGCTAGATCTACAAACCTAGGTATCATTAGAAAGCCATCATAAAGGGCTTTCCAAAAATATATACATTGCTTATGTAATTCATTCACAGTAATGAAATATTCAACAATTAGTAACAGATACTCATTGCAACAGTTTTGTTGCTGAGTTAATAAAATATCAAATTAGTACATTCTGACACATTATTATATAAGCAGTAAGTCATGTGATGTACAATAAGTTCAACATTATATAAATAAACCATAACACCACTCTTTGTTCACTTCCATCATCATGAAACCACTTTTTATTGATAATACCAATCAAATCCTTACTCTTTTGGATTTGGGTCAATCCACTCGTCAAATTTCCCTTGCTACTGGTGTAAACCACTCTACCATCAGTAGAATTCACTCCAAACTTCGTCCTAACCTTTCCAAGTCCTCTGGTGGTCACCCTTCTATCATAACTCCTATTGATATGCGTCATGCTATTTGGCTTATTGGAACTGGCAAAGCTGAAAATGCTGTTCAGGTGACCAGAACTCTTCAGGATGTGAAGAACCAGTCCATCTCCTCCCAGACCAT
>JBBPTZ010000681.1:0-16636 GCA_038094315.1 Phylloporus cf. tubipes
TGCAAAGCTGGAGATGCATCTATGCTGAAAACATGTGATATGTACATACTGGCTGTACTTGCTATTCCAACATGTCAAACAAGCATGACTGTCCAGACTTCCATGGCCTCAAGTGTGCAAGCCTAACAACAAAATTGGCCCTCCTATGAACATATTGTACAGCTTGAAGAGGGCTCCACTGATGGGCTACTTGGCACCGATGCACAACTTAACTTCAATATGGTACCCAACTCTGATCTGCTGCATTCCAATGTATCTGGCTCCAATGAGGTGTCTGATGCAGAGGCTTGCTCAGACTCCCATGTGAATAAACTGGAATTGTACTGGTGATCATGAAGCATCATCAGGCACCTCAATGCAAGCTTCCAGTTGTGCTCACTGCTAGTGAATGGACTTCTATCACACTGCTTTGTGAATGTTCACACATGTTTATTGTCATCATAGACACTAGAAGAACATCTGAACACACTTAGCTAGATCTGTAGACCATGACAAACCTGTGTAAACATGGTCCAACCAGACATTGAATACAGGTGTCTGAGTGCCTACATTCATCCAATGCACAACATCTGGTTTTTTCAAAGGCTTCTAAAACACCATTCCCCCTTTATTCCATCTCTTATGGTAGCTTTCAGGACCATTCTGACAACTTCTACATTTCATTAATCAATGAGGTATCACTTAATCACATTTCAACAATAACAATGGTACCACTGCTACCTATTCCTCACTGTCTGCACCAAATCCATGTCCTACTACCAACCTTTGGATTTCTCTCACTGCTGGTCCTGGGCAAGTGCCAAGTATCTTGTGGAGTGTGTCCAAATCCAATGAAGGCATGACCCACACATCTGGCTGCAATTCCTCAACCACCCACATGTCCACCAGCTCTATCCATTCCAAATCCAGAACAAGCACCCCACTGCTACTCCTATGACTGATTCCAAAGACTGACCCAATCAATGGCATGTTTCTTTCATGCAACTGCCTGCATCACAAGTTAGGTATGCAATCCAACAACCATACCAAAAACTTGGAAGAGGCACATGGAATGTGTACCAAAAGGGTTTTTGCATCTGTCAATAGCACAAATTTGCAGAGGCCTTCAAAGATAGTTTCCACAGTTGTGAATTAAAAATCTCGAGGCAAAGAGAGATGTTGGGATCCCAGCTTGACAGGGAAGTGGAAGTGTGTCTCTGTGTGCCAAAGCCAAACCCTCAGGAACACTGATGACAAGTGTACAAAGGGCCAGGGTGACCCCACTGAAGAGAATGATAGAATTGTCAGAGGGAATGCTATAAGTTCCCAACCTTCAGGGTTGGACCAGGGTTGGATAATGTTGCCAAAATGTTGCCATCCAGAGTGGTGAGGTCCAGCTCCCCAATGTAGTCTGTGTGGTCCATAGCTTTCTCTACAGATATCAACCATGAGTTGAGGTTTTTGAAGGGCCAATGGTGCCTCCTTCAATCATACCAGCAATTTGTAGAACCAGGGACTGGGCTGCATGGCAAGGTGTGACGATAACCCCAGGTTGTTCAAGGTGACTTCATGCCAATAACAGCATACCTACAAAACCATAATCAAACTGGGATTGGGAGCATCCCCATCTGAACTGTCTTTGCTGTGCACAAATAGGAAAACCATTCCAAGTACCTCTGTTGGGTGGCAAAAATGTGGGAGAGCTGTCCAGACATAGATGGGTTCAAGAGTGAGATAGAATGTGCTCTGTGTCCCACAATGCACCCTTTCTCAGTTCCTTTGAGGGATCTGTTGTACCCAAACCCTCCCTCAACCTCTTTGTCACCTTCACTGCCTGTTTTCATTCCCCAGATATCTTCTTCACCATGGCCTCACCTTTGGACATCCTCTTCTGCACTCACAGACTCTTGTTCATTCTTCATGAGCACAATAAGTGCAAGAAGTGATTTCCTATAGAAATTTTCTGAAAATTTTGATGGCTGTCAGTACTTCCTACCACCTGCTCCTTCTCTTTCTGCACTCAGTTGACTTTTCCTGAGAGAGGATAGGAAGTGTGATTGCCATCCATGTGATATATGAACCAATGGACAGATGGACTGCATTCATTGCCAACATGCCAATGTTGCAAGACATCATCCCAACTCCAGATTTGAGAGATTTTGTACTGCATCACCAGTTCTGCCAGATGTAATGACAAGTAGGAAAGGAAATGACCTCCAGAGGTCATCCCATTCTGTGGCATGTACACCAGGTGATTCAAACCTGGAGGCTGTCCCCTTTCCTAAGAACTATCATCCCTAGTGGAAAGGATGTGACTTTCTTGTCCAGGACGTCCAGGAAAAGCAAATTCAGGAAGTTGTTCCACTTCCAAAGATTCACATACTATTATAGCTGTGGCATGCCACAAGACCAGAACTATAATGGCAAGGGTTCAAGATATGCTGGAGATCATCAAAAGTGCAACCTTAAACATGTTATCTTCAAGGTGATGTTCTGTATTTGGCTGGGTAGGTCAATTAGGGAGTGCATGGTTGCAGAACTTGGCATGATGAAATCAATAAGATACTCTAAAAGGTTACTTTCAGTAGGCACATGATAGCTAGTGAATGCACCACCATGAAGCAATTTTTCTTTAACTTTCTCTCCTCTCAATTATTTTCTTTGCACTTTTTTACCTCAGTGACTTTGAGCACATGCCTAGATTAATTTTCTTAGCAAGCACATCCACAAGGATGTCATTGAAGAATTACTTAAGGATGGCTTGCAAACCTTGTTGTGGGGTTTCTTGAGGGCAGTTTTAAGCAATGAGAACCTGGGCATCTTGGGTTCCATCTTCATATTCAGCAAAATGGTCTACATCTGGGAACATAATGGACATTTACAAAATGGCCTTGTGATAGGGCAAGCAATAAGTGCCAGAGTTGTCAATGACAATGTCACAGACTACATTAGTGGCTTCACAGCATCTGGATCATCATGGTCTCCTCCTCATCATCATCATTTTCATCCACAGGAATGTGTATTGGCATGCTTCTTGTGCCAATTTGATAAAGTTCTGTTCTGCAGTGCAATAAAGGCCATTTATCAACCAGATGATGATGCCTCCCAAGCCTATTGCACAGTCAGATCTTCTGTCTCTGATTGTAGGGCAACACAGGTTCTTGATGACCATATGCATGGCTGCAAGCCTGAACCATTTAAAGTACCTGTTTTAAAAATATGATTTTAGAAGTGGTACACAATGTGATGAATTCTATCAAGTTTTCATTCTTCTAACTACACTATCAATCTTATCTTACTTAATACTGTTGATCTCACTGCTCCCTTAAGGCAATCCCTTCCCCCAAACTTAGTGGCTGGTTCCATAGTTGAAATCTTCAACAAAGCAATGCTTGGCCCACAAGATATATAAATCCATGTGGATGCTCATCTGCGAAGTGTTATCCTAACAAAGTGACATAAATCATGCCATATGAACAGAAAATCCTTCACAATGTTTCAATGTGGCAGGTGACACAGAAGGACATGTTGGAGACTAGTGGCCAAATTGAGCAAACAAGGAGGGACAGAAAAAGAAAGGAAAAGGCTACACTACAGGTATCCATGCATTCTACTTTAGGCTGTCAGAAACAACCTATTTTTCATCATACATAAACATTATTGCCTGAATTCAAAACTAGTAGGTCACAATTGCTGGCTCTCATTATGAAGGAGCACTGACTTGGAGGGAACATTGCAGTGTCACAATATAGTTTTCTCCCACCTACATCTGGACAGCTCTCCCATATTTTTTGCTTTCCAATGGAGGTATTTGGAATGGTTTTCTTATATTGTGGTAAAGATGGTTTGGATAGGGATGCTTTCAATCCTGGTTTTATCACAGTTTTGCAGGTATGCCATCATTGGTGACAGGTCACTTTGAACCACCTTGGTTTATGGTTACACCTTACCACACAGCCCAGTTCCTTGTTCTACCAATCACTGGTACAATCAAAGGAGGTGCCATTTCCCATTAGGATCATGAACCATCAACAACCTCAGCTCATGGTTGATATACATGCAGAAAGCAATGGACCACCATATAGACCACCACATCAGGGAGCTGGACCTCACAACTCTGTATGGCAACATGAAGACTTGCTGATGTTATCCAACCTTGCTCCAATCTTCAAGATCCCAAAGGTCAAGATTCATACCATTCCCTCTAACAATCCCATCATTCTCTTTCATGGGGTCACCCTGAGCCTTTGATAAGGCCAAACTCGAAACATGGAACAAAAATGTCAACTTTGGGTGGAACCCTACACCCTTCCTCCAATCTTCCAGTTTGTAGATGTCATCTTCTTTTAACAGTTCTTCAAAAGCATGTATGATGTCTTCTTGACAGCCTCTACCTACATGGAGTTCAAGGCACTCATTTGCCACCTTGTGGACAAGAAAGCTGAAATTGATCACATAATGCACTTGAAAGACCTGACAGGATTCCACTGCTCTCCTGGCCCCAGAGGTAGAGCAGACAAAGTCTGCTACATTAAAGCATACACAACAGAGAAGACAATGTTGTATCAGCTCCATCAGGGCCTCTTCAATTCTATCAGTCCAGAGTCACTTCTGAGCAAAGACAACCTTGCAGCTCTGATTCAAACAACGGAGAAACAGAGCAAAGTCCTCTTTGACTGTACTGCAGATGGCAACCCAAGACCACAACCACAGGACAGGTCTGCTCAAGTGGAAATTCAAGTCCAACTCTCTGAGGCACTCAATATGTTTATAGAAATACCTCAGTATCTGCTGATAAACTGCTTGGTGTCTTACTCTGCCAAGTATCGCTGGTCTGAATGAATGGATGGGAATCATGAGATGGATAAATGCATATTGTAACATGAGGATCTAAAATAGGTCAAATTGTAAGATGAAGGGAGGAAACAGTAGATTTATTATCAGATTGTGGCTTTAAGGAACCTGGTTATATTACATACAAGCAACCCTATGAATATGTATATTCTGTGTACAACTGAGGGTATTTTTCCTCTCTTCACATTACCCACTGCATGAATATTCAACCAGATAAGTATCAGGCTCCAAAGCTGTTCCCTGTCAAAAATTTCAAGAACTGGCCCTCCAATTAGTGGTAACCCATTTACTGCATGGTGTGAATCTCCAAACAGAAAGTGCAGCAGAGAAGATGCCTGGACCAATATTCCACACCAGATTCAGGCTTCTCAAGGGAGGGAAGAGCTCTACAAAACCTATGGACTGCCATTTCCTAGGGTTTGGTATATCACATGCACAGAACAATGGGACATGCATTTGAACAGGATATTCCCATCTGAATATTGTGATGGAATGGATTGAAACTTCCACAAATGCACTTAGTATATTCAGTGGGTGCAATTCATGGCAACACTAACACCCAGAGACAAGAGGAGAGTCTGTGCTGCTGTTCATGAAAAGTTCAACAACCTCATTTGGGTACAATACACTGGCAGTGACCATCTCTGGTGCACAAGATTGATGGTCAATGCAAGAGGTTGGGTTGAATTACCCAGGAACAGTAGTTTCAAAGGACCACAAATTGTGATCAATCCTAATTGTCAGACCATGCTCCCAGGAATACCATTTCTCCACAATCCTCCTCAAGTTGAAGACTACAGGCTGGATGAAGAAATTGAGGATGAGGATGATGACAAGGATGAAAACAACAATAGATGACAGCAGGAGCCACATCAAGAACAAATTTACCTGCCAAGGCAGCATAATTCATACCATTCACAACCATCTGCTTTACAAACAAATACTGGTCATACTCAAATATCATGGTAGATATCTCATGCTCCAGCAAGGCTAGATTCTCCATTACACTTTCCTTCAGCCAGTCATCAATCAAGCAGCTCATCTGTGCACACCAATGGACAGTTTGGAAGGCAGACAAGGATCTTTGAACATTTTTGATGTGTACCACATCCCCATTCAAACCATAGTTCATCCTCAAGATCTTTGAAAAGACAATTACTGAATGGAGAGGATGAAGAAGATGAGTGGGATCAAATTCAGGAGAGACATGAGATCTTTTGATGGACACCAGGGCAGAGAGAAGAGCTGAAGAGATTGAGGCTCCAAAAGAGGAAGAAGAGGAGGACTTGCATAATGAGATGTATACATAGGTAATCTATGGACACTAATTGTGACTGTATCATATATATGTTCAACATGCCCATTTTGTCAGGTAATTATATCACATGAGTTCATATGTATGTGTAATGTGGCTGTCCAAGATAGCCATGTGCGTGCAAAGATCTTATCAACATGATGATGCACTGCTGCTGCTGTGTGGCTATGTATGACAGCCCATGTAGCCATCTTGGACAGCCACACGACACATATGTATGAATCATGTGATAATGTGTTTCAGTGGTATATCTTGTCAAGTTAGGAAGGTCCTGTATACACATTGGCCACTTTGGACAGCCACATGTGCACACAGTTCAGTCTTCACATGACATTGTGTTCCCTGCCTTGTGATCACTTGTTGTTGTCATGTGATCAAGCATGCCACTTATGTGGCCATCCAAGATGGCCATATGTTGCCTACTTGTGGAATCACATGATAATAATACACTGACATTTCATGGCATGTGGTTGACCAATAATACAGCTACATTATTCATCAGCTAGTCCACATAATAACAATATGTGGGTCACAAGATGGCATATACAACATCACATGAATGTGGCCATTCAAGATGGCCAACACATTCTTTCTGAGATGGTAGCACCTTCATTTAGTTTCCTAACCTTTCACCATTCCTTCAGTTCTACCAGTAGAAGTTCCATCCTTGTTCCAATTTCTCTCACAATGGTGATATTTTCCCACTTTCTCATATCCTGCAGTAATATAACTTGTCCCACAGTTGTTCCATGTGATTTCATTGCATTCCATAGATTACATACTACTTGCATATTTATACTGCTGCTGCCTGTATCATACTCTCCATTCTTGATCTATGCAATACTAGCATTACATCTAGAACCATCCCTCAGATCTATGTAAGCCTCAACAATGCTTCCAAGTTGTCTGCTGCTAGTGCTAAGGCGTTCCCTTTGTACACACCACTCCTCATCTTGGGCCCATACTGGATTGAACATCAACCACCCTCAATGTTCTGCAACTCTTTGTTGATACTTTGTGTAACACTAATGTTTCCTTATTTCAGTTACTTATAAAAAGGACAGAGAGTTCAATCTTGTTGAGTATAAAATTAATGATATGTACAGTATGTACTTTTGAGATCACCATCTAGAAACGTTGATCCCTTTCTAGTGTCAAGGTCCTTCCATGTAATCAGCCACATTTACTCACCAACAGCTCATTCAATGTCATGTCATATTGGCATGTGACAATTCTCAGATTCTACACCAAAAATATATGGAATCTACTCAAGGTACATCTATTATCATTCACATCTAAATTCTCTGAGTTTATGTTCAATGGCTTTACCAATGATTTTTTGGAGTAATTGAGAATCATTTTACATGTTAAGCATTGAACTGACTTGTGCCAGCATTGCATCAAGCATATATCCATTGGAGGTCATAAATAGGAATCATGGAGGATATTGGACTTGTACATCCTACTCTCTCATAGCTGGTGGTCATGCAAGGTATGATATAAACACTTGTCTTAGGAGCTGATGTTTTAATCTTTGTTCAGTAAGCACAATTGATTTATTATGGCCCCACACATAATCTAAAATAGACTACAGGCCAATATTAGACAACATCAACACAAAGTCTGTGATAATGAATGATTTCTATTTGCAGAAGGATGGTCACAATGTGAACAGAAGATATTTTAGAGTTCAGATGATATCTGGGGATTTGAAAAAGGTTTGTGAATGGGATGTAATGATCTACAGAGAATTCCTGATGCATCCACACCATGATGCATGTGGGATCTGCATGTATATTACAGTGAGATTAGGCTTGAAAATCTGGGCTTATGTGGACAGCATTCATTCCAAAGAATATAGGAGTATTAGGTTCTTTCCAGGTTTAGCAAACTTTCACTAAAAGTTTATTGAGGATTATACAACATTCACAAGGCCATTACATGATCTCACCAAGCAAAATGAAACTTATTCATGAAAGAAAGTCCAACAAAAGATATTTGACATACTCAAGAAGATCTTTATGAGAGTACTGAATTCTGATATAGACCATAAGTTCTGTCCTGAAGCTGACTCCTTAGACTTTGTCATAGGGTAGTGCTTTTTAAAATTAGATGATGGAAACATAATTGTTATTTTCCAAAATCAAATCAAATCATCTCTTTCTAATAAAGGGGATTTCTTACAACAAAAAATATTTAACACACCATAGTTATGCTGCATGAAAATGACATGGAAAACACAACAGACTTCTTTATGAGAAGTATGGGCATATATTTGTCCATAATATGCTCTACTATATATATTTATAACCTGAAGTCACCTGACTTCATCATGATATCCTGGTTGCCAGATATCCAGGTTACAAGAAAACCAGTAAGTTAATTCTGTAATCCTATTGGTGAACATGATTTGCCATCTATATTAAAGATTATGTGAAGCACCATGACCCAGGTGCCAATATTTCAAAAGCTCTAATCAAGCATCTGCAGGCTTACTGCAACCATTGGAGGTTTTTAATTGATCATAGGAACATATGTTCATAGATTCTATTATGGATCTTCCAGAATCTAAAGGCTTTCATTTTATCTTAATGATGATAGATCAATTCTCCAAAAAAGTAGAGTTTGTGCCTACACACAAGACCTATATCATCCTAGATACAGCAAAGTTATCTACACTATATAAAAGCAACATAGTCTTTTTAAATCTATTGTATCAGATCAGGGCCCACAATTTGCCTTGTAAATTATGTTAGGATTATTGTTAATGCTTTGGCATTAACATGTAGCTTTTTACATTTTTCAACTTCCAAATGAATGAAATGGTTGAACCATGAGGTCCAGGCTTACCTGTGCCTCTTATATTAGAAAAGTAAAATTAATGGACTGACTGGTTACCACTTGTTTAGTTCTTGTACAACTTGAAGCAATAGGATTTAATGAAAAAGACTTTCTTTGAGGTTACACACTTTTATGCATCATAAATGGGCTTTGAGCAACACTCCACTATAGATACTCTATTCCACTTCTTGAACATCTAATCTCTGGTCACATCATCTAGTTTGTCTAGAACATGTCATTTAGTAATTAGATATTTTATAGGCCATTTGGAACATTTGCATGTACATATTTGTCCATGTTTTGTGTTCTTTGTTTATATGCCTAGGCTTGCTGGTAAGTGTTTCACTATTATCTATTTTGTTCTATTTGCTTTACCATTCTTGCATTGCTACTTGATGATTTATTTTTTTCATGGCTGCTATAATCCTGCTTATTATTTATGTTTCACCTGTTCTGCGCTCTGATGTCACATAGTATCTATTTAGAGTCTTGAGTATGCTTGGAATATAAAAGAGTGTGTTTAATATGGGGCAATTGTTTGTGAACAAGAGTCCATGAACAGCAAAGATTGCATTGTATATATATATTACTATATTTAAACTGGTCCTTTTTCTGTGTCTTTTGCAATTAGGCTGAGTGAAAGAAGTCATATATGCTAAATTGAATTATGTAGTATATCAGATGTAAAGTTCATTGATAAAATAAAGCAAATATCTGAAAAAATGAAAAATAACTTTATTAAAGGTCCAGGAATATATAAATATGCAAGCTGATCAACACCACTTTATAGCACCTGAATACACTGTTGGTAATCACATATGGTTGTTCATGGAATACCTTAACTTAAACAAAGCTTTCAAGATGTTGGAAGAACCTATAATTTTATTTTTAGGGAGCTATGGATCCCTACACCACTTTAGTGGACTTCAAGAACCTACACCCCTCCATTTTCACACCTTTATTCTCTTCTATTACCACCATTAAATGTATAACTTATCAATAATAAATCCTTGCTATGTTTTTTAACAAGGTTTCTTCTATTTCTTTATTATCTTTACTTGGTTTTTTTATTATAGACTTTGATTCTATTTCTTTTGTAAAACCTTCATTGTTACGCGTAGCATTGCGAACGAAGATCCAGAATGTCGGACACGGCCGAGGTTCAATCCGAAGGTGCGGACGACGGGTCGGTCGTCGGGTTGAAGGTGAATGAGGGAGGTTCGCAAGGAATCGCCTTGGAACTCACAGAGCACTTCAGTAGTGTGCCGTGGCTAATAGAAGTCCGGGAGTTGGTTCAAGACACCACGCTAGATTGCGTAGATCAAGAATGAGACTACAAGTACAGGCAGCGGTGGTATAAGTAGTCGACCGTACGTAAGCAGCAGAAGTCTGTGGAACTGGACGGAATTACTGTGAATTGATAAATACGTATGTGTCAGTGGGAAAGTAGCGGGGAGACGACGCTGTTGTGAAAGAAGCGGCGGAGAAGAGAGGCTGTCCAAAGAACGTACGAAAGGATTAAGAAAGGAGTTCTGGGCCTGTTCCGGTAGGATCCGAAAGAACGGCGTCAGACCAAAAGGTGGGATAGAGAAGCTGCTGGGTTAGTGATACTACGAAGAGGTAGTGCTCCCAGCAAGGGCTGGGGTCAGAATAAGCAAAGGAAAAGAGAAAAACGGACTGATGTAACAGCACAACTGTAACATTCATCCACTATAGTCTTTTCCAGTTGGGGTTCTACACTACTTCCTGCTTATGAATCTATTCTAATACACTTGGCAATTCTTATCAACTTTGTTTCTCTTCTTATTGTTTCTGTTAATGTCTTTATCTATGCTTATCACCTTTGTGATGACTTCCCAAATGTGGTTTACCTGGCTAATTTCCACCATTTCATCACCAATGTAGAACTCACCCTATTTATTGATATCCACCTTGATTCCCCTCTTCTTGCCCTCTATAAGTTCCTTCTTGGGATAAAATATCTCTTTATCCTTACTGACTCTTTTATGGAATCTGTTCCTTATTGGATATGCACTTTTACAGCTACTTTATGAGACAATAAGACAACCTGGTCCTTCTTGCCTATTGGATAAAGTTTAACAAATTCATGATAAATATTGACAAATACTTTCATGAATTAACTGAATGAACAATAAGCCCTGGTACTTTCTCACCCTTTTTACTCTTTCATCCATTCCATTCATATCATTCACTGAGCTTACCTCCACTGAAAAGCTTTAGACCATGCTAAACAATATTACATTGGAAACCATGGAATGATACCTTTTTCTACAGGCCATTTCTATTACAATGACACCTGTTTTAACTGCTGCTGCCTGAATTATGTTCATACAGCTTGTCCAGTTTACCAATGCCTTTACTGCAGGTCATATTTGATAGTATTGCCCTATATATCATTCTTCTACTTCATGCTTATCCCTAATTTCCACTTGCTTGTCTGGCTCCACTTTTTTCTTAGGTTTTTCTTACCATTATTGTATTGCTTGCATTACTACTGGTAAATGTTTTCTTTTTCCTTATTCTTTGTCACCTTGACTTTATGACTAAAATGATTATAAAAACAACTGGAATGATGGCACCTGTGTTAATATTTGTGACTTTTTAGAAGGAGTCAACCACTATCTTGATTAAGTTCTTTGTAGGTATTTTGATGATAACCAGGGGTAATATTATGATTTCTTTTTTCTTTACCTTTGTCTTGCTTTTCACCTATTCTAGCAATATGTTGGATGTTTCTTTATTTATTCAATTATCTTTTTACCAATTATTTTTATTCTTTTATAGTCACTTTCTTGGTAATTGGCCTTTTTCCATTTGTTCTTGTTTATCCTTTATCTTTTTAACATTTAGTTATAAATGTTCTCCAATACTTCATAACCTTCCTTTATTTATGTAATCTTTTTTTTCTTCCTTAATATATAAACCTGCCATATGCTTGTATTTTTTTTTTTTATACTTGTCTTTCTTGTACTTTCACCTAGTGTTATGATTTCCTTTTCCTTTTTCTTTTTGCCTTGCTTATATACCACTTTGTCCATTTCAGCAATGTATTGGATGCTTATTTCCCTCAGCCAATTGCTATAATACTTGATAACTTTTATCTTCCAATAGCCACTTGACTAGTAATTGGCTTTCTTTCATTTGTCCTTGCTTATCTTGTTATCTTTAGACATATAGTCATGAATGTTTCATAATATTCCATGACCTTTCTTCTATGTCATTTTTATTTCCATTTAGTATATAAATCCACTGCTATCATACAATAGTTTCCCATGCTTGTTTTTCTTGTATCTTCATCTGAATCCAAATACCACTTTTTTATTTCCTTAGCTATGCTAAGGTCTCCTTCTCTAAGTTTTAGATCTACTTTTGAGTGGCTTTTGTGTTGCTTCAACTGTCATTATTGTACAACACCACTTTGTTCCTTTGTTCCCTTGATGCCCCCATGTTAAGATTGGATCCTTTGAGGGTGAAGGTCTGGAGTCAGGTCAGAGTGGAGGTACTGAGTAGGTACAGAATTGGTTGGAGGGGGCAAGAACTCTTAATGCAGGACTTATGTGTTGTATTCTTGTACTTGTGATCCTCAAGGATTAGATGATCAGGAGAGAGTCCAAGGACTCAAGTATGTGTGTGTGTGAGAAGAGATTCGGAGGAGACTAGGTTGATATTTGAATTGAAGTACTATACTGTAATTACAGGAGTTTATATATAATGGAGTAGCATCAGATTCATAAGATGGAACAGAGTATGGTGAGAGGAATGCAAATTAGTAATATGGAACAAGAAATTATAAATTGCTGAATAGAATGGAATGGGAAATATTGGATTACTGGAGCTGTGCTATGTACTGGTCTATAGGAGGGAAATAGAAAGTGGAGCTAGTACTAAAAAGATAACATGATATGGATACAGAAAACAATAAGAGACAAATGGAGTTATAAGAAGGTCCAAATGTTATGCTTGACCTGGATAGGGGTGAGCATAATCTTGGATTAGCAAGACAATATTGTCAAAAGCGTGGGCTTGACTGGATGTAGAGAGGCCTAGAGGCATAAGCTGTTACGTGTAGCATCGCGAACGTAGATCCGGAATGTCGGACGTGGCCAAGGTTCAGTCCGAGGATGTGGACGACGGGTTGGTTGTCGGGTCGAAGGTAAACGAGGGGAGTTCGCTAGGAATCGCCTAGGAACTTACAGAGCACTTTAGTAGCATGCAGCGGCTAAGAGAAGTCCTAGGGTGGTTCAAGATATGACGCTAGTATTGTGTAGATCAAGAATGGAGACTACTGTACAGGCAGCGGAGGTATAAGTACTCGATGTGTACATAAGCAACAGAAGTCCGTAGAAGTGGACGGAACTACTGCGGATTGGTAAGTACGTATGAGTCAATGGGAAGGTAGTGGAGAGACGACGCCGTTATGAGAGAAACAGCGGAGGAGTGGAGGCTGTCCATGGAAACGTATGGAAAGATCAATCATAAAGTCTGGGGCCTGTTCCGGTAAGATCCGAAGGAACGGCGTCAGGCCAGAAAGCGGGATAAAGGGGCTGCTGGTTCAGCAATACAATGAAAAGGTAGTGCTTCCAGCAAGGGCCTGGGTTGGAGTAGGCGAAAGAGAAAAGAAAGACGGACTGGCGCAATAGTACAACTGTAACATAAGCCTGACTAGAGTCAAAGTTGAAGAAGTTAGCTATGAGGAGTTGAGGAGTCAAGGAGGGCAGCTAGGTGAACAATGAGACAGACTCATAGTAGGTGATCAGCTTGGTATATTCCAAGAAGAAATAGCTTAGGGTATACATGTGCATGCAACCGGTATTTAAAGGGAAGAAGAATGTTGTGGAACAACATCGAAGGAATATGACTAAGTATGAGAGGAAAGTGCTATAGGGTGAAGGAAAACAATAACCAGAAAGTGATGAGTAATATCAGCCAATGTATGGGAAGTGGGTCATTGTAGACGAAGAGAAATAGTGTTCATGAGAATAAGAGGAAGAAAGAGGTGAATCATAACACCAAAGGTTATGTGACCAAAGATCACAAAGAAATGTCTAGAGTTTGTAAGTGAATAAGTTCAGAGTTTGGAGTTGGGCTTAATTGAAAGGTAGTATATGACACTCCAAGAATTCTCTATGTTTCTTTGCATATCATAATAGACATTCTTGAATTACTAGAAAAACTCTAGGATTACCTTCATCATTTGTTACTTGTCCTCAGGTTCTACAAGACTATAGTAGTCCCTACCCAAGCCTATCATAACACCTAGAATACAAGTGTTCTATTCAAACTCCCTTGATCTCTTAGCCATGCTAGATTCCAAGTCTTTGTTCCACTTTTGAGTAGACATTGTATTGCTTTAACTGTTATCACTGCACAATATCACTTTGCATCCTTGATCTCTTGGTATTTTCAAGGATTACTTGTGTCAATTTGACATACTATTATAGGCATTTTCTAATATTTTGAATCCCTTGCATATAAGACTATGTTAGTTCCTATTCAGGCCTAGTGTAACATGCACCATTGCATTTGATTCTTCATCTCTGATGTTAAATGGTGATGGACCAGTTTCCACCTGGAAAGCTATTACTAGTTACATGTATTGTATATCACTGTCATCACAGCATTCAAAGACAATAATTAGTAAATGCAAACTACAGCCATGTCAGCCAAACCACACAATACATCAGATATCACCATGGTGGCCACTGATTCAGGGTCTGCACATCTAAAACTGCTGGTGGGAATGGTGGAACTGATGGGGGCCTTAAGCCTGGTTGTTGGGGCATTTGTGAGACCAGGGATGTGGTAGGGCTTGGGAGCCCATAGTATCTAGAGTTGTAATGTCCTACATAGGGTAAAAGCACCCCAATTGGATACAAATGAATTTAAAAAAAAAAAAAAAAAAAACAATAATTCTGTGGAATGTTGTCAAGTCACATCTGGAGTTGGATCAAAGCAGAGATGTTGGATAGGCATGGAGTTGGTTAGAGGGGGGCAAGAACACTTGATGCAGAACTTATGTATTGCATTCTTGTATTTGCAGTTCTCAAGGGTTGAGGAGTCAAAGGTTCAGAAGAGAGTTCAAGGACTCAAGTGTGTGTGTGAGAAGAGAGGATTTGGAGGAGACTATATTGATATTCAAACTGCCAGACTACTCTAGAGGTACAGGCAGATTCATAAGATGGAATGAAAAAAGTTGGAGCATGAATAATATGGAGTGGAGTAGGATGAAATATTAGCAAGCATAAGTAATACAAAATAGATTGAAGAATAGAGAGCATAAGTAAGGCAGAGGGAAATATTGGAATAACAGGGCTGTGTGATGCATAGATCTATTGGAGGGAAACAGGAAGTGAAGCTAATACAAAAAGGAAAACAACAGAGAACAAAATGAATTACAGAAGGGTTTGGAGGTCATGTGACCAAAGGATGCAGAGAAATATCTGGAGTTTGCAAGTGGATGAGACTGGAGCCTAGAGTTGGACTTGGTCAAAGGGCAACATATGACAAATTCTTTCTTTATGACATGGAGTATTTTATTTAACATCTGCCAAAAATGCTATGATGTCCAGTGTTACTGTATGCGTAGCATTGCAAAAGAGATTCAGAACGTTGGGAGTGGCTGAAGTTCAGTCCAAGGGTACAGACGATGGGTTGGTTGTCGGGTCGAAGGTGAACAAAGGGGGGGGTTCTCAAGGGGAAGGCCTTGGAACATGCAGAGCGACTCAGTAGTGTGCAGAGACTAACAGAGGTCCGGGGATGGTTCAAGACACAACACTAGATTGCAAAGATCAAGGATAGAGTCTACTGTACATGCAGTATTGGTATAAGTACTCTATTATATGTAAGCAGAAGAATCTGGTGGAAGCGGATAGAACTACTGTGGATGAGTCAGTACGTATGAGTCAAGGGGAAAGGGCGGGGAGACAACACCATTGTGAGAGAAGCGGTAGAGGAGAGAAGCTGTCCATGGAACATACGAGAAAGTCAGGGAACAAGTCCAGGGCCTGGTCCAGTAGGAACCAAAGGAACAGTGTCAGGCCAGAAAGCAGGGTAGAGGTACTGCCAGGTCAGTGATATGATAAATAAGTAATATTCCCAATGGGAGTTGGGGTCGGAGTAAGTGAACGAGAAGAGAAAAACTGAAGTGTGTAGCAAAATAACCGTAACATCCAGCTGTCAGACATTGCTATTTGTACTAGAGTGTCATGAATTGGTTCCCCATTGTCTTTAACTCTAGGGGGGGGGCATGTTTATCTGATGTCTGATGATAGAAGAGCCAAAGATCTGGAAGGACTGTGGGAATTCAGTCTGGAGATTCCTTGGAGTACATAGGAGTTCCATGAACCTATAGGAGTGCACTGGAAGGTTGAGGTCAGAGTTAGCATAGGACAGGATCAAAAGAGGTAGGACTTGGCACAGAACTTATGTGGAATAAAAAACAAGAGGAGATAAAAGAAGATATGAAAAGGTTCAAGGGTTAGGTGATGAGAGGATGGAGAGAAATGCCCAGAGTTGAACTTGGTGGAGAATAGTATATATAACATAGAGGCAATTTCATCCACACTATATATTTTAAATATACATAGGTGGAGGCTGTCTTTTGTCCAGGCCTTACAAGTGAAGGGA
>JBBPTZ010000682.1:0-16575 GCA_038094315.1 Phylloporus cf. tubipes
ACTCAGACATAATGTAGACATGTGTATATTTGTTTGTAATACAAAACAATAACAAATTACCACTTATATCACCAGGATTTTATACTTTATTTCAAAAGTCCAAAAAGTGTTCCAATGACATCACTGTTTTAAAATGGTCATATCTCAACCACATTTGAGCCAAACACATGACCCAGGGACCAATTTGGTAGCCAAGAGTATGTACTTTAATTGTTCTCACATAACCTAAGTGAAATTCTCACACTGTGTTTTAGGACATTTCACACACTGAATTATTGTCAAATATTGGAATAGTTTTTGGAGTCACTGTAGTCCTGAGGAATATATAATAGAAGTGGCTCATATGTGATATGTACTCACCAACATTCTGGCTCAGGTACCAGTCTGAAACCTATTATTATTAATGAACAAGAGTGTAATAGCCTTAATGAACCAATTCTACTATATTTCTAGGTGTATTGTCATGAATGAACCTGCCCTAATTTTCAAGCACCTGTTGGTTTATAATCCAGTCTTGCCAAGAAACTGAATCATTTACATTATACAAAGACATGCCATGAAATGGATGCTCACCATAAGCTAGTGCCTTATGTATGAAAAACAAAGCTGGGAATGGCACAAGACTTTTATTAATGTCCAGGGCAATGGCCTTTCCATGAAAATGCTGGAAAGTAGCATTGTCAAAGACATTGACTAGAACAAGTTTGTGTGCCTATGTAATTAAGTGAGTCCATGAGAAATATTGAATGCAAATGTATACTTACTTCAAGAATGTAACAAATGAAAAAGTGAAAACTATCAAAGTCCATATAATGTATTGAACACATCAACATGCCATTCCATGGATTGTTTAAATGTGTTCCTGCATTTTGTGATAGCCAATTGTACTGCTTAAGTTCATTCCACTCATTTTATATCAAGTTCACCAAATAAGATTTATATGTATTTGACTTATGGTATTGATCATTTAAAGGCCACCAACTTCATGCAAGTGATATACTTCTTTATAAAAAATCAAGAATTCTATTCCTATTGTAAAAATGCATCTTTTGAAGATCTGAATGGATTTGTAAAACAAATTTTTTATTTTTTTAATATTTGAGCAAGATAATTTTGTAATGGCCCAAGAATTTGGCCATCTGCCATATATATACATTCATGTAACTAAATGCTATGCATGTTCTAATTAAAAACCTAGGCAACTGTTTCAAAAATATGGCAATATAATTTGTATTTGGTTGAACTAAAATTTTTCACCTATATCTGGGCATTCCAAGTTTCCAGACTTGACTGATAAGCTGCCATCTACAAGTGCATCCAATGCTTCCACTATCTGATTATTTCCAGCTCCATGAAGGCCAATGCAATGGATAGGTTTCTTTTGAGTGTTTTGAAGGTGCAGTCACAGTGATCATGAAGATATTTCTTGACCTTTCACCAAAAGTATTCAATAAAATTTAACTTGCAATGAAATTTGGGTAAAAATATACACAAATGGCCAGCACCTTCAATCACTTCTTGAACAAGTGACTTCTAAGCCTTGAAATCAGGTTGAAGCTCAAGAGTTCACTTGCTATAGCAGTCAGCTGATTTAGCACTATACTTTATCTTGCATTTTCCACAAAGATTAGGTGATCACAAGCCCTGTTCTTGCAAAGCAGTCTTGATTTCTTTTGGCTGTGAAGAAGACTTGGAATGGTTGGTTGGAAATAACATTGGCTATTGAACCTAAATGTCATCCTTGATGAACCATCCATTCCACATCCATACCTGCTAATCTCTAGGATTAACATTTATTTAGCTCAATACCAGACCATCTTCTGCATATGCAGAATAATCATGTGAATTGTTGATTAAAATGAATGTCTGGTATCTAGTACCATGTACCCTCTTAAATGCTGGAATAATTTTTTCTTTGAGTAGTTTGATTATGAGATCATTCATCAGATCTTATTAATTGTCAAATGAACAGATTTGCTTGACAAAAAGTTCACCTATTCAACAACCATCATAACTTTCCCATAATCAATTTTGACTCTAGCATCCACCAAATGCTCTATTATTGAGCAAATTATATCACTTCTGTGTATTCCTCTACCAGCTTCTTTTTTCCACAATCAAAATTCATTATCAAAAATCCAATAACAATCAACAGCATCATTTTCTTAGCTTCAATTGGAATAAGTTCATTCTTTATGAACTTCACAGGCTTCTCAGGGTCTACCACTCACTTGTTCAAATGCACATATGCTTGCAACTCCTCCACAATTATAGGATCACTCAAAAATAAAGGTATCTTCACATGGCACCCTTTGAATAATTAGAACAGCTTATAGTTTGCAGTCCATTTGTGTGACCAGCTTTGGACTTGACAACCACCTCATTTTGTAACAAAGCCATGCACTTTAGCAGCTTGCTCAAAAGCATCAATCATATACTGGCTATTCTTAATAATAAAAGACAGATATAATTGAATGGTTTGTGTTAACCTTGCCTGTAGTCTATTTGGTCCATCAATGAACTTTTTTTTTCAATCTGAGGACCTGCTTAATTGTTTTCAAAGCATTTCAAAAGGCTGACATTCTTGCTGCCTTGGCTTGCTTCTATTGGACTCAAAAAGGAATCTCAAATATTCAGTGTTTAAGAGAAGGGATTCCAGGCAATCTTTGGGAATGGGCATTGGAAATGGGAGATTCTGACATTAAGTCAGTTCCATCACTGGCAATAATGCAATCCAAGTTATGCTCACAGTCAAATAGATTAGACAGATATTCAATCCATATGGCATCTCTATTCTCAGGTATGGCCTGGGTGTGCACAGATTGTACAGATTTGAAAGGTGACAGTTCTAATGCATGCTATGATACAAATTGCCATATCATCATAGCTTGCAAGTTTGTACTGTCCATCATATAAGTTTTTTTTATTCTCATCTGGAATTAACTTGAATACTCACATATTTTTAAAGGTTTTTTTTGCAGCTGCCCATTCCCATATAGCTTTCTCCTGCAAGCAATGTGTCCAAGCTAAATGCCCATTATAACCAAGAAAACACTTTTATTTTACCTTTTTCCACTGTACTAATAACTTCTTCTCCAAAATCTTTGCATATTTGGTCTTCATTGGCATCATTAATATATTCTTCTTTTCTTGCAACTGCTCAAGATTCTCCTCAAGCTCATTTCCTTCCAGCTTGCACAAGCATTCTTCATTTGACACAGAATCCATAAATCCACTACTATTCAAAAGAGCTATCTTTTGAATAGTGTAAAGACAACAGTAGAGGAAAACAATAAGGGGAGGATACTCACTGATAGAGCTGTATGTGTTCAAAGAACTTGGTGGTCTTTTCAAGTAGTGAGAGTGGAAGAAATATAAGCTTGGTTAAAAAATGGAAAACAATATATAAGGTCTTTATATACTAAAGGGATATTGTTTGTACCTGTGTATCATCTGAGTTTAAATAAAGTGAGAGCTAAATACTATTGGTATTATGCAAAGCATACACAACAAGATCCAAAATATCAAGAGTCATGTTACATTTTGTCCCTTTTCCCCTATGTTGTCCCCTTTCATCGCTACTTCCCTTTCCACAGACACTCCCTCTGCCCTCTTTGAGTACATATCTCGTCTCTGTAAGCCCATTGTTACTTTGACTTCTTCGTATACCACTACTTGTACTTCAACTTGCATGTTACCTTTACATTCAGGAAAAACACCCTTGACAACATTGTACAACAGTACTTAGTCCTTACCATAGTCACTTGGATTCCTTGCCTTGTATTTCCTAAACTACCACCTGGAATTCAAGCTCCTTTGTCTTGCTCCTTAGCTGCGCTAAGGCCTTGCCTTTTCTTAGTCTTAAGCCTACTATTGAGTGGCTTCTGTGTTGCTTCGACTGTCATCATTGTGCAACACCCCTTGTCCTCATACACCTCAACATCCTTGAGGTCCCTTCGTCTCCCTGCATATCGCAACAGATGCATGTCACTAGGAAATCCCTAGGACCCCTTGCCCCCTTCACCTCCTTGCTCCAGGTCTCTTAGGACTATGTTAGCCCCTCCCCAGGTCTATTATAACAAGTCATCAATATTCAAACTGAAGGTGTGAAGGTAGTAAAGGGCATGCACAAGGAAATAAGCCTTGGCACAGACAGAGCATATCAAGAGCATACAGAGGCTCACAGAGGTCTGAAGGAATAAGACTAGAAAGCATGCTTGAATTGCATAGATCAAAAATACCATATAGTATATATGGCAGTGATATAAATATTGGTCAGTATATAAGTGAAGGAATGCAATAAAATTACATAGACATGCTGCAAACTGAGTCATATAGCAACAGGCAGTGTAAGATAGTAGAACTATGAGGCTATCATGAGAGAGGTGGCCAAGGAGATAAGCTGTCCACAAAAATAAGGGGAAATACCAGGGATAATCCAGAAGACTCCTTCCAGTAGGAGTGGAAGAAATGGCATGGGGTTAAGTAAGTAGGAAAAGGTGCTGTTGGGTTAGCGATATAATTAGCAAATAGTGTTCTTAGCCAGGCTTCAGGTCAAAATATGAGAAAGAAAAGATAAACAACAAACAACAAACCAATATGACCATAACAATTGGTGCCCTATCACATCACCAATTCCCAAGCATAGCCTCATATTTGAAATAAGTAGAGCACTAGCTCCATCACTCCACAATATGAATTATATAAACTTATATGGAATGTTCCAGTAATATATGACATTAGCATGATAACACATAAATATAATAAGAGTCTAGAATATCAAAGATAGCTAATATCTAAAAGAATTATCATAGTATGACCAATGAATTATGTAAAGCAAAATCAGGAAATGCTAAATATTAAAATGTCAGATTTTTAACACCACAGCTTTGAAATATGTTTATATTGGTCTTCAAGTCTGGCAAGTCATCAAAGTCCAAGTTTGATCCAGGATTTGGAATATGGACATTATCTATATATCCATAGTTAGAATATTCACCACTGCCATCATTCAAGCCTATCTTTAAATCAGAAGTGCCAGTGACAAATGTATCAGATTAGAAGTTATGGTTTAAATCAGATTGGTGGGCCATCTTACTATCCAGATCCATGTGGCAGCAAGCTCCTGGTGGGCTCTGGCCATTACCCAAGAAAAATAATAGATCAGAACTATATTAACAAACTATAGACTCTCTATTCTACAATCTGTTAAAATAACTATTAAACTATGATTGAGCCTCAAGACAGGGCCCCTAACATAACTTTATGGTTAGGGTTAAGGTTGGATTTGGTCATAACAACATTGGCCATTACACAACGTTAGCAGCCTCTAAGTAATTGGCACCATACAATATGTCCCTTGTGTTTTGCTGCAATGTGGCAATTGCTGTTCTTTTGTTGGAGTACATGCCCAAGTCAAGCTGATGTTCCATAAATATTGAGATAGGTTGATGTCAGGCTAACATTGATGGGTAGTGTAAGGGACAATTTCTGTCCTACATTTGTCAAGAGAACTACTAAACATAGAAATAGTATCCCAGCCTGAATGTATATTGTTGTTAGTGCAGTATATTTACTAATGGTCCACTATAATATTAGCTGGTTATCAAGAATGGAATGGCTGACTTACCTTGGAGCTGCTATATTGGATACCTAGTGTAATATGTTCAATAGACATTTGTCTTGTTGTGTGCATGACAATATAAGCAATAGTAATTTGATCCTGTAGTACACACATGCATTATACAAGTTTCACATGCAAATATTATACTTGATGAACACTTATGAAATACAAATTAGAATGACTCTGGCACACAAAAAACATTCATTCGTTTATGTGACCTAGCATGTCTCATTTTGTTACGATTCACTCCCGTTCTCTCTTCTTCTCACAGACACTGTTTCCTTTTCTTCTATGATGACCCATTCCCACCCATCGGCCGATGCTACTCATCACTTCTTAGTCATCATTTCCTTCCCACCAGTAGCGTTTTCCCCTCTTACTTAGCCACGATTCTTTTACGTTGTTCCACAACATTCCTTTCCTATCCTAGCAATAGTTTCCATTCTTATCCTTGGTCCGTGTGCATTCTACTTCACTTAAATACCGGTCACACACACATGTATCTCTAAGCTATTTCTCCTTGGGAATACACCAAGTTGATCGCCTACTTCGAGTTTGTCTCGTCGTAAGCCTAGCCGCATTCCTCAACGCCCTTGCCAGCAACCTTGTTTACTCCACTCTAGTCAGGCTTATGCCTCTAGACTTCTCCGTGTCCAGTCAAGCTTACACTTCTAGGCATCGCCCTCATCACCCAAGGCTGCGCTCGCCCCTACCTGGGTCAAGCGTAACAGAGGACAGGACTCACCAAGAGGAGGTCCAGTCGAGCCAGACAAGCCAGGTGGCAAAACAACTGCACCAGGCAACTACCACAGCCACATAGCATGGTCTGGAGACAGCCAGAACAAGCACATCAATAAAATGAATGCATCATGTCTCGGTATCGGCCCAGGAGGCGAGCAAGCCAAACTAGAGTCAAGGAGGACCGTTGAGCACAATTGGAGGTGCCAGATTGATATGAACAGCACTGGATATGTCAGAGATGATGGCCATAGTTGCAGGAACAAGTGTGTCAACAATATGAGCACGCCAGGTCAAGATAGATGGCCAGCAGGCAGACAGGGTGGACAGGAGAGAAGGAGAGTTGACGAACGCGATTTAGGGTGAATGAAGCTGCTCAACCTTGAAGGTAAGGCTAACCTGGTTGGTAGCAGCTAAGAAGAGTGCAATATGTTTGACCCCAAAGAGAGAACAGTATCAGGAGACTGGAGGAAGCAACCAGTAGGGCTTATGAATCCCTGATCCAGTCAAGGAAGAGGTGTTCTGGACAGCAGAAGAAACAATAGGCAACCAGGCCGGAGGGTAGAAAGGAAAATGGAAGTGGAGCAGGCGGAAGGCTGAGGACTTTGATAGGATAACTTAGGATTGTGATGGTCATTGCTGAATAAGATTCTCCCCCCTGTATACCATATAGGATACAGGAATTTATAGTCTGGGCATATCCACGACTGTAACAAGTAAAAACAAGTAAAACACCAGTACTCTGGATGGTACCTATGGATGGATATGGACTAGGAAAGCTAATACTGTGCCGGAATATGGGCAGATGAATGAATAATAACCTACCATCAAGTCGGATGGACTGAACATTGGACTGGAAGACATAGACGGATGATTCAGAATCTGGAAATGGGGGTCCAGACAGTCCAGGAAGCAGATGGGAGTGGATGGATGAGCAGATAGGACTGGATAGGGTTGGATGGGACCAGATGGAACATCCATTGGAAGCCTGATGCATGGAAAGGATGACTCAAGGTTTAAAATAGGGGTTTTCAACCATAGGGAGCGTCAGATCCCTACAGTGATCTGGAACTCCAGAGCAATGGTGAAAGTGACCAGATGGACTGGATACCAGATGGAACAGATGACGCAATGAGCGACACATGCAGCAACTCGAAACGAGTCGATATGACACTGCTAGCTAGAGGCAAGACGGGTCAGCATGATGAGCATGAACGCAATATGAGGACAGACATACCTAGGCCATCCACACCACCCAACCATCACCATATATGTCCCATAGACCAGCTGAACCCACCACGACATTGAGGATGAATAAAAATGCGACCTAGAAGGGTCAGCACCACCAGGCAGACTTACCAAGTCACACAATTGTGCTGAGGTCAAATCAGACAAATCAGACATGCCACATATGATGTACATGGACCATTGATGGAGTGGGAACAACCCCAAGGCACGATACACAAGCATGAAGTTGCAACAACAATCAAAAATGACTGGGCACAAGACTTCAGCAACCTGAGCTGCAACTTACCATATCAGGTAATCGTTCGACCACAGCACGATGCGACCTCATGGACATCACATGAACACTGCACAATAGATGCTACAACACAGAAACTATGTGATTTCCTTAATGGACATTTAGGTATATCTTTCCATCATTAGAGCAAGCTTTTAGAGCTCAGCCCTCATGCTTGAGGGGGAGTGTTGGATATATCCATATTTGGTACGCTTTTGGCTTACATAAGCAGTATTTACATCGCACCTTTAGTCTTTTCCTTAGTGACTACTGAGTATTCTATATCACCTTTGGACAAATGTTGGCTACTCCTGCCATTCCAAATCTCATTGTGTATGCTTTGTGTAACAAGTTATGATAGATGAAACATAGATAAAATACAAGTAGTAACATCTACCCAGCATGGATGACAATATTAATAGCATAATGTGCTGTATGCCCAATTCTTGTCAGGCACATATTTCCTGATTACTCATATTTTTATGCCATATTGCTCAAAGAAGTTGAAACCAAGACAATTGTGTATATATGTATGCATGATGCAGCAAAATACATGACAATAGTGTACATGAAATGCAGTAGGCAGCTTAGTACTAATAGGTAAAATGGTAATGAGAGCAAAAGAAAGTGGAGATGGAAATAATATATCCATGGTATTAGGATTAAATGGTAATAAGAGAGGGGAGGTAAATAATAAAAAACTTGGAAAATGAACCAGGAGTAACAAACAACCATAAAAAAACAGGATAAACACTAGTACAGCTGCAACAATAAGCAATGTAGGCAGAGTGGAGATGCTACAACCATATAAGATGCTGGTGGATAGCTTTTTGCCACTTAGGAACATTTCACCTATTGGATGAATGTAAGAATGTAGACCTGTGCTCAATAGGAAACTGTTGAAGGTTTAACTGGAGTGAATTAGTGAAGAATCTGAAAAACAATTTGGTGTAAAAAAAACACCAGGATCAATATGCCAACTTACTTTTTCCAACTTTGCTTTTGAAATTTCACAATTGGCTTATTATGAACTTCATTATGCATATTGTCAAGGAGATCATTGATAAACTCCCAAAACAATGAATTATACTAGTGGCAAATTTTATCATTAGCAAACTCAGCATTGTCATTGTCCATGACACTTTAAGATCTCTCCTAAGCTTCTGATATGGAGACTTTCTTCACTAGGGATTCATCCATCAAGATACCAAAGAGTATATGATTTTGTTGCTGAAATAGATTAGAAATGAGTATGCAGAATATACATTATATACCAAAAAAACAATCTGTCCCCAATATAATGTCAACAAAATCATGCCCAGCAAAAGACTTTGCAAGATCAGATATATGATGGTTCTTCAAGATATTGGCTGCAATCTATGGCAACAAAAACAAATCTCATACCTTTGACTTGATTTGGGATTGTTGCCTTGTCAGGACATTTTTCATAAGAGTATCCATGTAGATTGTTAGCCAAGCATCCTTTATTCTGAGAAGTGGGATATTGAAAATGGTAAGGTTCTGCTTTATAAAGCCCTAAAGTTATAAATCAGCATAACAAATAGAACAACAAAATACCAAAACACAAACACAAATCCAGATTTGGTCATTGTTAAACTTAGGTCCTCCTAGGCAGAGGGTCCAGAGTTTCAGAGTGTTGGAGGTACCAAGTGGGTATGAAGCAGGTTGGAGAGAAATAAGGACTCTTGGTGCAGGGTATATGTGTCACACCCTTGTACTTGAGGTCCTTGGAGGTTGGAGATCAGAGAGGAGAGTTGAGAGACTCGAGTGTGGGAAGAATAGAAGGAAGTTAAATTGATATTCAAACTAAGAAAAGTACAAAGCAAAGTACATAGTTTATATACTTCTGGAGTTACAACAGATTCGTAAGCCAGAATGGAATATTACTGAAACATTACAAATTAGTAAGATGAAACTAAAGACTGAGTAAAATCAGACTATGAATAATGAAGTACTGGAGCTATGTAAAGCACAGGTCTATCAGAGGGGAACAAGAAGTGAAATCAATACAAACAAAGTAAGCAAGAACTGTTACACTTGTCCCTGGAAGGGGTGAGCATAGTCCTAAGAGACCTGGAGGGAGAGGAACAAGGGGACAAGGTGTCCTAGGGATTTCCTAGTGACATATGTCTGTTGCAATTTGCAAGGAGACAGGTAACCTCAAGGATGTTGAGAGGCTAAGGGACAAAGTGGTATTGTGCAATGATAGTGGTTGAAGCAATACAGAAGCCACTCAACAGTAGGCTTAAGACTGGGAGAGGACAAGACCTTAGTGCAGCTAAGGAGCAGGACAAAGGGGCTTGGATTCCAGGTGGTAGTTTAGGAAATACAAGTGTGGAGAATTATAGTACAGGAAAGATGGATTTATATACTAAAAGAAAGCTAAGGTGACATAAGCAGAAGTGGAAGGTCATGGAACGTTGTAGAACGTTCATGGCAAAGGATCCGAGATAAGCAATATGTGAGAGCAAATAGAAGGAGGCCGGTTACTGGGCAAATGGCTATTGTGTGATAGGAGATATGGGTATTTGTAGTAACCAGCTGAAAGAAATGAATGTCCAACACATTGCTGGGATAGGTTAAGTAGTACAAGGGAGACAAGTGTAGCAAGGAAAGAAAGAATCATAACAAGAACAAGGATATACAAAAGCATAATGGAAATGGTCTGAGGGTTAGATGACCCAAGGATAGGAGAATAACACCAGAGTTGGCATGGAGTTAACAAGCAAAAACTGGAGTTGGACTTATGAAAAAGTGGCATATGATAGTCATTGATACCATTCAGATAGTATGAGATGTTCATAGATTGAAGCACTGTTCAGAGCCAATCTTGAATAATATTCTTTACACATAGTAATAAGATATGTTATTTAATAGAAGATATAAATACCTTGAACTCATTAGATCTGATAAAGGAGTTGACTTCATCTTTCATCCATTCTCACTCTAGCCAAAGGAGTTTCCCAAAGACAATGATAAGCATCCTATTATGTGAAGTGTATGCAACAAGATCCAGAATATTGAGAGTAGTCAACATTCAAACCAAGGGTCAGAGGGAAGTGAAGGATATGCACAAGAAAATGAGCCTTGGCATAGACAGAGTATATTAAGAGCACACAGAGGCTCATAGAGGTCTGAAGGGATGAGACTAGAAGGTACACTAGAATTGCATAGATCAAGAATGTAGTACTATATATATGATGATGGTATAAGTACTAGTCAGTATGTAAGCAGAGGAATGCAATGAAATCACATAGAAGTGCTGTGGACTGAGTAATATGGCAACAGGCAGTATGGGATAACAGAACTACAAGGCCATTGTGAGAGAAACAGCCAAGGAGATAAGCTGTTCATAGAGATAAAGGGAAATATTAGGGATAATCCTGAAAACCCCTTCTGGTAGGAGTGGTGTGGGGTCAAGAAAGCAAGAACAGATGCTGTCAGGTCAGCAATACAATAGGTAAATAATGTTCCCAGCCAGGCTTTGGATTAAGGTAAGAGAAAAAAAAGATAAACACTGAGTGACAAACCAATATAACCATAACACATCCCAAGTATATTAAGCTAAGTGCTCCATTGATATATTACAATAGATGTAATGAGTGTTTACCTCTGCAAATGAAGCAAGAGCATTCTCAGCCAGCTCAAGATCCTTGTATACTTGTATAGCACAGTGGCATTTATACCTTCACTGAGATTCCTGCTCAAGTGCTTTATTAGTGGAACCAAAGTGCTTTTGTTATTAAGTAGGGAGAGGAGGCTTGCAAGTTGATCTGCAAACAGAAGAACTAGATGGGAAATAAAGTTGGTTGGGGTCGCTTAGACTGTCATCAGTTGCAAGGTCTTCACCTGCAAAAGTAAATGGTGACTCTTTGGCATTGTTGCCAGATCCATTGGCATGCTTAAATCAAAATCATGCAAGGAGAGTCATACTGAAATGTTGAATAATTGGTGAAGAATAAGGTTGCAATTGTTGAATGGCTATTGTTACACGTAGTGTTGTGAACGAAGATCCGGAATGTCAGGGATGACTGAAGTTCAGTCCAGGGGTGTGGATGACGGGTCGGTCGTTGGGTTGAAGTTGAATGAGGGGAGTTCTCTAGGAATCGCCTAGGAACTTACAGAGTAACTCAAGAGCGTACAGTGGCTCACAGAGGTCCGGGGGTTGGTTCAAGACACAACACTAGATTGCGAAGATCAAGAATAGGGACTACTGTACAGGCAGCGGAGGTATAAGTACTTGAAGTGTACATAAGCAAACAGAAGTCCGTAGAAGCGGATGGAACTACTGCGGATTGGTAAGTACATATGAGTCAGTGGGAGGATAGTGGAGAGACAACGCCGTTATGAGAGAAACAGTGGAGGAGCGGAGGCTGTCCATGGAATCATATGGAAAGATCAATCAAAAAGTCCGGGGCCTGTTCCAGTAGGATCTGAAGGAACGGCATCAGGCCAGAAGGCGGGATAGAGGAGCTGCCAGTTCAGCAACACAATGAAAAGGTAGTGTTCCCAGCAAGGGCCGGGGTCGGAGTAAGCGAAGGAAAAGAGAAAAACGGACTGTCGTAATAACACAACCGTAACATTACCCCCCTCTAACAATTGAGTCCCTGGCTTGATCCTCTTCGTAAATCCTCTAAACGTTACCTCTGGGGTGGCTAAGCGATCGGTTATCTCCATAAATATCCTCGGCCTGATCTGCCGATAAGTTCTTGAATGGACAGTCAGTGAGTATGTGCCCAAACTGAGAGCAGCATGTGCACAGGAGACCGGGACAAAACCGGGCGCTATGTCCCCAGCGACTGCAAATGTCGCATTGGTTGCGGAGACAATTAGATTGAGCGTGGCCTGGGGCGGATATGTGACAGTGAGGGCAGGAATAATGAGGGCAGTTCTCGCGATAGTGATCCAGAGTGTGACACCGAAAGCACTCGGTTAGCGCAGAAGTGGGTGGTCAGATGAGTGACGGAGGAACTATGCGAGTGGGAGAAGAGAACACATTGCCAGCTTCCATATGGGCCATCCAGGTATGAATTGTCTGAATAGTGGTATCATTGCGGCGACTTCTGTCAAAGGGGTCGATGGCGGGAAGGTCTACTGTGGTGGAGGTCATGGACGGGACGGGGGAGGAGAGACGATCAAGTAGGGCCATAGCGGGGGGTGGAGTGGAGACGGAGGAGGGGTCCGAGATAGGTGCAAAGACAGGGGCAGGAACAGGAAGAGGAGGTGGGGACGGAGAGAGAGCAGTCTGTATGTAACGGGTGCATTCTTCGGGGGATATACACAAGAAGATCCGACAAAAGGTGGTGTAAATAGCACGGGCCGGGATTCGTTCTACAAAATTGGCAAAACCGTGGAGGTGGAGTAGAGTCAAGATACGAGTGGGGGCGTTATTGATGAGTAGGCGCATAGGAGCGCCAAAGGCCGCGGGGAGATCGCTGGGGGTGGCTTGGGCATGGTATATCTGTGTGGTGGAAATGTCTAAGAAGAGCCGTACAAGTTCTTGGGATACTTCATCAAGTCGGAAGAGGGGCATCTGCTCAACGATGCTGAGGAGGTGGCTATCAGTGAGTATCACGGTGTAAAGCAGGTGTAAAAAGTGGACGGGCAAGTGGCACGGGAAGACCGGACACAAGCGGATTGGCGAGGCAAGGCGAGAGGAGTCGGAGGAGGCGGAGGAGGATGAGGACATGGCGAAGGGGCATATATGAGAGAGGGGAACAGGGGGCATGACATTAGGACAGGTTCCGCGACCGCTTATAAGCAGTTAGGATTTCGGGGGCATGGCGGAGATTGGATTCAGATTCCCAGGTGTTTTCCGATGAAGGATAGCCTTTCCATGCAGTCAGGTACTTGCGGCATCCCGGTGCGCCCCGGTGGGACACAATCTTGTCAACTTCGTACTCTTCTTCAGATCTAACTAGGTCCGGTGGCGGTCGGGAGAAGTTGGGACCGAAGGTGGGAGTTTCATGATAGGGCAATAAGAGGGAGGCATGGAAGACGTCGTGTATTTTCCAAGTGGGCGGTAGCCAGAGGTGGTAAGTGAGTGGTGATAGTACCTGAGCTATCTCGAAGGGGCCCAAACATTTGGGAGCGAGTTTCCGCGAAGGGTAGTCAATGCGGAGGTTAGAGGCTTCAAGCCAGACCTTATCTCCGACTTTCCAGGGGGAGAAGTTCCTGGTGGAGCGAGTTGTCATGATCTGCCAGGCAGAGTCATGCGCAGCCTGTGCTTCATCACGGGCTTTGTCAAGGAGTGTGAGACGTCTTTCTAAAGCCGGGAGGAAGGTCTTTCCAAGCGAGGGGTAGGAACATGGTTCATAGCCTAGGAGGAGAGAGAATGGGGAGACTTTGGTGGAACTATGGGGCATGGAATTGTGATGGAACTCGGCGGTGGTGAGGAGATCAGGCCAGGACGACGGGTTGTTGCCACAGAAGATACGGAGGTACGTTTCGATCTCCTGATTGGTTCGCTCCGTTTGCCCGTCAGTCTGGGGATGGTAGGTGGTGGAAAGGTGGACATCGTATTGGAGGAGACGAGCTAACTCTTTGGCGAAGGCGGAAGCGAACTGGGGGCCTCGATCAGAGATGATGGAGTCGTGTAGGCCGAAACGTTTGAATACGTGGTGGAAAAAGAGGGTTGCCACGCCGAGAGCATCGATGGTTTTCGAGCAAGGGCAAAGAATTACCCCCTTTGAAAGGCCTTGGTCGACCATGACCAACAAGGAGTCATGTCCCGCGGCCGGGGGAAGGTCCATGATGAGATCCATGGAAAGCTGTTTAAATGGGAGGGTGGAGGTGGACATGATGGGGGAGAGCGGTGGGATGGTGGGATGAGTGTTAACTTTAGCGGATTGGCAGACGGCGCAACCTGCGATGAAGGAGGAGACAAAGGTGGCGAGTCTGGGCCACCAATAGTCCTGTTCAACGAGAGTCTTGGTGTGGAAGTGGCCAGCATGTCCGGTGGTGGGAGATTCGTGGAGGGCATGAAGGAGGGCGGACCGGTTGGCGGGTGGAACGTACATATGACCTTTATAGTAGAGGTGTCCGGCATTGAATGTCCAATCCTCAAGGGCAGAGCGAGGGAAGAGAGGAGAGCCATCCTGGACGTTCTGGATGGCTTTAAGGACAAGGGGGTCGGACTGGGAGGAGGACTGAATGTGACGGGTGAGGGTAAGGTTGAGTGCATTAATGACGACCGGGTCCAGAACAATGGAGGCGTCAGTGTTGTCGGCGGAGGTGTCCACGAGGTCTTTCCGGGAGAGAGTGTCAGCTGGTCCCATCTTGGTACCAGGCAAGACATGCCAAATAATGTCGAAGTCCTGTAAAAAGAGCGACCAGCGAGCTTGCTGGCAGGAGAGTTTACAAGGGTCTTTGATGTAGGATAGGTTTTTGTGGTCAGTGATGATGGTGACTGGGTGGTTAGTGCCTTGTAGGTATTGGCGCCACTTGGCGAGTGCAAGGATGACGGCGAGGAGTTCCCGGTCGTAGATGTCATAGTTTCATTCTGTGGAACTGAAGGTACGGGAAAAGTATGCACAGGGGTGTGGATCCCTGTTGGTGTTGTTCTGCATCAGGACTGCTCCGGCGGCGATGAGGGAGGCGTCGGACATGATAGAGAAAGGTTTGGCGACATCAGGGATAAGAAGGACGGGGGCAGAGGAAAAGATCTTCTTTAACTGGTCGAAGGCACGTTGTTGAAAGCCCGTCCAGGCCCAGGGCTCATTCTTCCAGGTGAGGAGGTTGAGAGGTGCGACGATGTTGGAGAAGTCAGGAATGAACTTCTGGTAGAAGTTGGCGAAACCCATAAAGGAGCGAATGGCTTTAACAGAGGAGGGCGGCTTCCAATCCTGGATAGTGTGAAGTTTAGTGAGGTCCATTTCAACCTTTCCTTGACCGATGATGAGCCCGAGGTATTCCATACGAGGGGTGTCGAAGGAGCATTTGGATAATTTCAGGGACAGTCCGTGTTTGCAGAGGTGTTGCAAGACATGGCAGGTACATTCGTGATGGAGGGAGACGTCGTCTTTAGTGTGGATGCCCAGGTCGTCCATGTAAATCTTAAGCCATTTCTCTCCGATCATATCCGCGAAGATATCGTTCATGAATGCTTGAAAGGTGGGCGGAGCATTGTTGAAACCAAAGAACATGACAGTAGGCTCAAAGAGACCAAGCGGCGTGATGAATGCGGCCTTCCATTGGTCTTCTTCACGGATGCAGATGTTGTTGTAACCCCATCGGACGTCAAACTTGGTAAAAAGAGTTGATTCCTTCATGTCATCAATGAGCTCTGGGATGAGGGGGAGTGGATAGGTGTTGTGGATGGTGTGAGAGTTTAGATAACAATAATCCTGACAGGGGCGGAGGGTTCCATCCTTCTTGGGGACAAAGAAGAAAGGGGAAGCTTGGGGGGATTTTGATAGGACGATCCGTCTGGTCTTCAGATGTTTGTCCACGAAGGCCTTGCAGGCTTTGTGTTCTGCTGGGTTTAAGGGGTAGACCTTGGCAATCTTGGGAACGAAGGATGGTTTCAGATCGATGATGTGATCGTAGGAGCGGTGGGGTGGGAGTTTCTCATGGGTCTTTTCCGAAAAGACATCGGTGAAATCGTTGGACCGGGTTTGGGTCTCTGGCTTCTTGGGTGGAGTCTCCTGGGCAGGTTGAGTAGGGGGGGTGG
>JBBPTZ010000683.1:0-16518 GCA_038094315.1 Phylloporus cf. tubipes
ACATATTGAACGGGCGTTCGTTGGGAATCTTGGGATTGTGCGAGGGACGTGGTAGCAAGGTATATGCAGGCGCGACGAGCTGCGCAGCGCCAGTCTGGATGGGCTGGGAAGGCGCAGTTGCGATGATGGCGGGTTCTGCACCGGTTGGCGTTCCTCCTGGGTACCCAACACTAACACAGAGAGTCAGTATTAACGAAGGCGAAAGAGTGAAAAGGAAGAACACACTCTGTCGGGAACAATTCGGGAAAATCGTTGGTCGGCGAGGGAGGCGGGTAGTTATGGACGGTAGTAGATCCCACCCATGGAGGGGCGTAAATATCGACCTTGTCTGACGTACCTGCACCGGCGATTCCTGTTCGCCCGCGCGAAGAGTAGCAGCCGAGTCCAAACAGTGAGAGTTGGACAGCGAGACACGCCACGATACCGCCCGCAAATGAAGCGAACAGGTGTTTCAATGCATATCTCGGGGCGGTTCTGCCGCTGGCCATCGCCAAACGATGGCCATTGACAATGTGGTCCGCGTCGGCGATTGGCAGAACGTCTTGTGAGCCAGAGAGAAGGCCGACACGCTCGCTGGCCACCTGACTGTTGCGCTCATCGAGGCCAGGCTCGGGGTCATATTCCTTGTAATGTCCCGAGCTCATTCAACGAGTTGGATGTGTGTTGGAAAGATGCACCGCCACAGGGGACCACAGTTTGACCGTTGGCCAACCAGCTCCGATGCTGCTACACCGCCCGACAGACCCGATATCCATCACCACCACGATGCGTGTCCGTCCAACACTGACGACCGGCGCGATGTTCTGCGCATCGCTTACGCTCGAAGAGTGACGCCGGCGGATCATCGCCATTTTTTTACTTCCACGCATCGGCGTCTGGCATGGCGCCAAAGTTCATATTTGCCAGTCCTTGAAACTTGAAACATGTATTTCTCCTCGGGCGATTGGTCAAGTCCCGTTACGTCGTTCCCCCATGACATTCGTCGATTCGCTTAGCCGGTGTTGGGACTGTGGTCTGGAATTGCGAATGACCCTGTGCTGCACTTGGTACGTGACGCATATGCAAAATGGCGACTGGCACGTCCATGTCGACGTGAATGCTGTGGGTTAAGGCATGGACGGATGAAATGGAAGGCGTTTCACTGATATCTTTAAAATCTCTAGTGGGCCGGTGGCACGTTGACACCGCTCAGACTGTATGCAAACCCCACTCGAGTACGCATTCACAACAATCATCCAACGATATCCGTCTGACGGTGATTACGAGCGACGCACACGCATTCACATGTTTGGAACGAGCACCCTCAGTCCGTTATACTCGGTACAGGGTGTGATCCGTCGCCTCCAGCGAATCGATCGACTACATCACGTATACGAGCTGCAATAAATGCGATGAATGATGCGAACCATGAGGCAAAAAGAAGGAAAGAAAAAAAAAATCCTTGATCTCTAATCTCTGGTTCCATGTGGTGTCGTGTAGGTATGTATGATGCGATTGGGAGAAAATGAAACGGAGCGAAATGCAAAAGACAGACGGCATGCGAATTTGTGACGAAGCAAGGAATGAAAATGCACGGGATGAAGAGAAAGGAAAAGGTCATGAAAGATCCAAGAGGACTAGGCATAGGGTTTCGTCATCGAACCATGATGGCCATGATGGTATTCATTCGCAACGTACACGGACGGTGGGGCGCAAGGGTGAAACGCACACCCATCGCATGTCGGCCCAGCGAGTGGGACCGGATCATGGGGCGACATGCATGATGATCGGGGGGCGGAACGTCGTTTACCGGGTATTGCTTGTCAGGGCGACGGCAAACCAACCAAAGATGGCCATGAGGAAACGAACCATCCATGCGGAATCTGCGGCAATACCGATACCGACACCGGGGCGGAGCTGCATCGCGAGGGCGAGATCAAATTCTGGAACGGGGGAGCGGTAAGCACGAGGTTGGGGCGGGTGGATGAGTTCCAATGGCTGCGACGAGGACGAGGGTAAGCCGAGTGCGGGCGAGTCGATCGCGCGGACCGACCAAGCGGGGAGAGAGATGGGGGTGGTGCTGCGATCAACTGCCGGTGGATCGGGTGGATGAGACCCCAAGGAAGGGAGGGGTGGGTCGGCGGAATGAGACGTGTTAAACACGTTGTCGTCGAGTGGGAGGTCATGAAAGGGTTGAATGGGCGTGATATCGAGTGCATCTTGGTATTTCTCGTCGACGTCGTCCAGTTCCGAGTCTGTCTGAGCAGACTCCAAGTGGTCCGCCTGGAACAGGTCATCCTGGGGCTGTCGGAAGGGGGTGAGGAATTGCCATGCTGTCTTAAGCATTTGAAATCGCACGTAGATGACGACGAAGAGGCCGAGTGCCACGCAAGACATCGCCAAGAGAGCAGCTATCCATGTCCATACGGGCACTGGAACCGGGTCGACTTGATGCTCGACGCCCGCCACGGAAAAGGATACCTGGCTGGGGGAGGTCGGGCGACCGGCGACGACGAGCGCGAACAAGGCGAGCACGTTGACGAGCGCCATGGAAGAAGAAGAAAAAAAGGGTCGCGTCGGCCGTGTTTGTAGGGTCACGTGGACGTCTTCCATGAGAGCGTCGTCGTTTCATCCGCCAAACGACCCGGCGACGTATCGCGACCTGCTTTTCTTCGAGGAGCGACTGAAGACGAACGCGGCGTCGTTGCAGCGCAGAAAATCGCGCTATCAACGTGCGTTTTCTCGTTCTTCGCTGCCTCCCTGAAACTCATCCCGGGCAGTGTTTCTGCTCCACCTCGTCCTCGTCATCGCCCTTCTCCTGTCCGACATCCTTGTCGACGTTCCTTGCACCTCCCTTCTTCGTCACTTTTTCCCAGATGCGAAACCACACCCTTACTTCGCATCCGGGCTCTTGTTCGTCGCCATCACCTCCCTCCTTCTCTTCTTCGCGAGCGGCATGTATGCCGAAAAGATCGCTTACGCCAACCGGTACGACACATGCCTTGCATCGCGTCCAGTCCTCATCGCCCGCAGTTATGTCCCTCACGCAAACAAGGCCCTCCGCGCCTTCAACATCTATCTCAACGTCCGAAGACCCCCCCTCCGCTCCACCTTCTCCCTCAATCCGATCTACATCCTTTTTCCCCGCCCAGATCCCTCACCAGATACCGCTCGTCCCTCTCTTGCACGAACAGACCGCAGTACCTCCGTACCCATAGCCCCAATCCCACCCACAGCCAACCCCCGTGGCGAACTCATCTTCTCATCTCGCGTGGACCGATCGTTTCGCGAGTCCTACGAACGCTACCGCGCAGCCTTCGAACGGAAGCGACAAGAACGCGAACGATCGGACGCGATGCAGACATGGCTTGGCTGGTTCCGCTACCAACTCCCCTGGAACAAGCCCTCCGTTGTCCATCCCTTGATGGCGGCGCCGGCGCCACAGGCTAAACCGGCTTCTTCCTCCACAAGGACGAGGGGAGTGGCAACCGCGTTTCCGACCCCCTCTTCGTCGAGAAGATCGAGCCCTATGACAAGACCCTCGCGACGAAGCACGCCTTCCGTATGTACCCCCGCACAAATTAATGAACCTGTCTCGTTGACAGGTCGTTTCAGAAATAGACTGGGTCCGTTGGCTTTCCGATTTTCAAAATTCGCAGTGCGGCGGGGCATCAGAGTGCGGGGCTCGCATTACCGTAGAACGTGTACACTTTGACTAGTCTTACGTAAACATCGTAGAATGCCTTTCAGTCACCACTCGCATTCGGGTCAGTTTTGCAGCCATGCTTCGGGAACCCTCGAACAGGTCGTTTTAGAAGCCATTCGTCAGGGTTTCCAAGTTTACGGCCTCACGGAACATGTCCCACGATACAGGCTCCAAGATCTCTACCCAGAAGAAGTACGTTCTCTACCAAAACACCGTGCCTCGCTCGACGCGCTTTCCCCGCGTTTTCTTAGACGGGGCTGTCCCCCGATTCCCTGATGCAGCAATTCACTCACTTTTTGGATGAAGCCCACAGACTCAAGTCAGCCTATGCCTCCCGGATCACCCTCCTGGTCGGCTTGGAGACCGAACTGATCACCCAGGTCGATTTAAACAATCTGAATACCCTTGTCGGCCAACACGCCTCTCGGATCGAGTACATCGTTGGTTCCATCCACCACGTCAACGCCATCCCCATTGATTTCGACCACGCCTCATTTGAGCGAGCGCTGCACAGCGTTGACCCGGTGGCTGAATTGAACGCGACCACCAAGGACGCCATCACCGTCCAGAAACAAGGCGAAAGCGACGATCGCATGAACACATTCCTGTCTGCCTATTTCGATGCACAATACCAACTCCTCACCCGTTTCCGTCCGGAAATTATCGGCCACATCGATCTCTGTCGTCTGTATGTCCCCGAATTGCGCATCCAAGCATATCCAGGAGCGTGGGAGAGACTGAAGAGGAACGTGGCATTTGCGGTCGGATATGGCGCCTTGTTCGAAGTAAACGCGGCTGCGATGAGAAAGGGGTGGCGGACGTGCTATCCGGGAGATGACGTCGCTGGTGTGCGTGAGCCACGACCGTCTCTCTCTTTGTGCTCATGGTGAAGGTGGTAGTTGATCCTCGAAATGGGCGGTCGCTTCGCACTCTCAGACGACAGCCACGGACCACGTCGCGTAGGCGAAAACTATTCCCGAATGCGCGCGTACTTGCGTCAGATCGGCGTCAAAGAACTGTGGCATTTGACGCGTACGCCTGACGGGGATGCCATCCCGTTCGAACGGGGGCTCTTTGCGACGCGCGTCGCCGGTGATTGGTGGGAGGACGCATTCTGGAAATGCTTCGACGACGCGTAAGATGACGTTTGTCTCTAGGTGTGAGCATCTCCGATTTCATACGCTCGTGATACTTGTTTTCTTCTGGTATTGGGTGAATGAGGGGGATTGTCGTGCGAGGATCCTCACGGCGAACTTGGGGATCCATTTACGCCGTCTTGAAAGCTATGCTGATGTGCCTCTCCCGACCACCGGTCCATATGAGGGGTTTGTCGAACAACCCCGCGAGGACGTATTGCACTCAATTTGACTTTTCATCCCCATATAGTCCGGGCGTGCAGGAGAGGGCTCCCCACAAGGCACGTCACGGTGGATCGGGTTCATTTTTCGATGGGGTCTTGTGACGCACCCTTGGACAGGGAAGACGTAAAGTGAGGTGTCGCATCATTTTTCGTGCAACCCCGGCGTGCCCTTGCCCACGCTTTTGCTCTCTTTTTTCTTTTCGTCTCTTCCCGCGAGCTCGCTGCGTCGGGGCCACCCGTGCACGTCGTGGGATTGGGCGTGGACGTGTCGTTTCGGAAGGCGTCGATCGGATGTCGGGCGCCGAGTATACTGATTCCGATGGGGATGCAGGCGTTTTTCATTTTTGCAATTAGGTCTCATGACAGGGTTTTTCGAATGGCATAACATGTACGATCCCCAGAGCCTCCAAACAGGCGTTGAATCTGGGCATCACCACCATCAGATCTGGGCATGATCGAATCCTGTTTGGTATTAGAGAAACCGAGGTGCGTGCCGGGATCTATTAGTATTAATGGCTTGGATGGAGGGCTGTTTTCTTATTCACAGTTGTGTTCACGCTTGGCTTCCTGAGTTAGTTTGGGCTGGGTGTACGAACTCCGGTATGACTCGAAGCGTGTAGGAAAGGGGTATAAAGTCCCCTTGGGATTGCGAGGGTCTACCATTACCCATCGCATTGCGTCTCCAATCGCCTATTTTTTGCCTTATTTCTTTTTGGGGACGCATCCTCTTTTTCACGTCTCAGCGTTTTCATTTTCGAATACGTGACGCTCAACTAATCTATCATATACGCATGTGCTTGCTCCTTGTTCTCTTCTACTCGTTGCGCGATGCTGACGATGACTCTGGGCAGAATAGTGTTGTCATCGATGTGCTACCGCGAGCTGCAATGCATCATGTTTTCCTGCCAGCATCAGGAACCCTACACGGAGAGCAAGGTGAGCGGCTCGTCTCGTCTCTTGTGTTTGTTTGCTGACGGGAGGTTGGATTATTCAGGTCGACTGTGGCTCCAGCCAGTGTCGGTATAGCGCACAGCACGTGCGGCCTTGCGTTGGTTGTTCGACGACGTGTCGACAAATGTGTGCTTGCATCTCCACAGGGCGTAAAAAGACTGACATCATATGCTAGGATGGGCAGGGCCCACTACAAAGTTGACCAAAGAAGGGATTCAATATGTTCTCATTGTGCGAGGGAGCAAGCTTCACGCACGTGACACGTTATTTACGTTCTGTTCCGTTTGTTCGCTTTACATTACCCCATCGCCGTAACAATGTTATGTATAATCAGCGAGCATGGCTTGGGCCTGAGCACTTGAACTTCGCGCGCGGGTATCCGAGTCCGAGTCGTGTTCGAAACGATGAAAAGGAAACGCCTAATCTCCTATTTCTTTGTTCGCTGTTCCCTGCGTGTCATGTGATTCGTGTCAGTAGCTTCTGGGTGATGTGTGTGTGGCCCTGGGACACCGATCAGATGGGCTGTACCGCGTACCGGTATGATAGGGTTGATTCGTTGTCGCATTGCGTGCCGCGCGTCCACAACGAGGGCTGTGGAGCCCTGAATGTGCATTGCTGTTCGGGGGTTTGCAGTGTAAACGCACGGCAAGTTAAAGACGGGGTTGGGGTAAGAGATTCAGGTTGAGGGTGTCCGTGCGTGTGTTGGGTGGAGCGGGGATTGCAAATGGCCCAGAAATACGAATACGAATAGCCCGTCACTGACTGGCGATTGCTTCAACTTCATCAGGTGAGCCGTCACTCAGGGTCGGAACTTGCCTGTATGCGAGATGGAGATCAGCTGGGTGATTTCACGGCGACGTTCACGCACGCCGTTCGCGGGTTGACTTTGGCGTGCTCAGTTCGGCCGGAAGGACCTTTGGTCGCGTGACCAATCTTGACAGGGGTTTATTTACCATAAAGGGAACATCGATATCGACCGACCTTTTGTCGCACGCGTCAACAAGTTGAAGTCGACGATGTTCACGTTCCAAAATACTGATTCGCCGGCCGCACAGGCAATTTTTTTGCGCACGCTCCCAGCCATTCGGGCACGGTGTGAACAGGTTCATGCGCTCGCTGAAAAGGGTGGGTTGGAGTACTTTGATTATCATCCTGCAAAATTAGTCGACGTAGTTGCATTTTGTGCGTCGATCATCGAGGTGCGTCGGTGTCTCTGGTCACAGTAGAGGTCTAATTGGACGTAGAGAGACTTTGGTAATGCGTTTGATACCGTACGCGCCAGTCGTGACGTGCATTGACGATATCTCACCCTGATCCACGACGATCAGATCCCGCTACACGGCCGATGGCGCCACCTCGACGCCGGTAAACCCCGCATTGAACCTCTCCTCGCGACCTGGACTGCATCGGGGGTTTCCCTTACCGAACGATGTAAACGCCTCCTTGATCTCTTCCTCGTTTCCGTCCTCCTTGACGCCGGCGCGGGAAACGACTGGACGTACGCCGAACCAGGTACTGGCCGTACCTTTTCACGCTCCGAAGGATTGGGTGTCGCCAGTCTGCACATGTTTTGTGCAGGGATTTTTTCGGGCGGAGAAGAGCCTTGTCGGGTGGACGGTGCGGGCCGTCCTTTTTTTTTGCTTTCGTCCTAATGAGATCGTACGTCGTGGAACAGCCTATGGTCTCGCGCGCATGACGCCTGATCAAATCGCCTCGGCGTTCCAAATCGGCCCTTCAAACCCGATGGTCGGACTCGAAGGCCGGACAGCCCTCCTCGTACACCTCTCTACCGCGCTGAAGTCCAACCCCCGTTTCTTTGGCGCCGAAGCGCGACCGGGGAACATGCTCGGTGCGTTCCTTTCCCCTTGCGCTCATGCCATCACGTATTCATGGGGATGGGGTTGACGCTCTCACGACAGACTTCCTCGAAACGCAGTCCATCGTGCACGGCACGGCACGACACGTACACGTCTCCGCGCTCTGGTCCGTCCTCATCGAGGGTCTCTCCACCATCTGGCCCTCGCGTCACACTCTCGATGACATCCCCCTCGGCGACGTCTGGCCCTGTCCCGCCCTCGCCCGCTCCCAGCCTGGCCGGCCAGAGTTTTTCGCGTTCGTTCCGTTCCATAAACTCACGGGCTGGACAGCATATAGTTTGATCGAGCCATTGCAGAAGTTGATGGGGTGGGTCTTTGACGGGATGGAGGACATGACGGGGTTGCCAGAGTATCGAAATGGTAGGCCGCGTGTCTAGGGGTTTTACTCATGGTCGCTGATATGACGATAGGCGGTCTCCTGATCGATTTTGGAGTGCTCACACTCCGCCCTGACGCCGGTGAGGGGAGCGAAGGAGCGATCCCCCGATTCCCCCCCGACCACCCGGCCGTGGTTGAATGGCGTGCAATGACCGTGATCGAGCTGTACGTCCACCTACTAGCTTTTCTTTACTCGTGTTCACGCAGGGACAGAGACCGCATCGCAACAGGTCTTCGCGAACGCTTTGGTCTCTCTCCAGCTCAGCTCACGCTCGCCCAAGTTCTCGAGAGCGCAACGTGGAAGGGTGGACGCGAAGTGGCACGGAAGCTGCGTCCCGCGACGGGGGGTCCGCCAGTCGAAATAGTGAGCGATGGTACAGTGTTTTAGGGATCCCTGGGAGAATGAGGAGCGCATGTGCGAAGAGCGTTGTATGATTATGACTAGGACTAGTATCGAGTTCGCCCGAATTTTCTCTACAATTCCGAGTGAAGCGTCTGGTCAACTCTGGCTCTGAGAATGACGCGCGAGGTCCTTGGCAAGCCGCCACGTCAACACAAACGCTATCGCAGCCGCGAGGCCGCCCAACCTGTTACCCCGCGAGCAAGAGTACGTCAGCTCGTTTGTCGCGACACGACACGCCAAGACGTACCGGAATATAATCGCAATCGAGTCCGGGCCGTCTGTTTCCCCGATAGCTCGCCTGCCAGGGCTTTCTACATCACCCGACGCATTTACACCCAGCACATCTGTGCTTCCGGTGTGATGTCCCTGCAAGACCGACTTGGCAGGATCAAGCAGGGCAAAAATGATCGAGGACAAGCCCGTGACGAGGAACTGGGGAACAACGACAAACATGTTGTGTATCCCCTGTGTTTCATACCGTAGATCATGCGTCGCGAAAAAAAAAGGAAACGGAAGTCAAGATGTCGCAAGATGCCAGAGACGAGACACGCACAATGATCGCACCCGCTTGAGAGCTCAGCCCGCCCGGCTTTCCTGAAGTCGTGTACCTCCCCACCGCTCTCCTGCCTTCTTCGAGATGAAAATCTTCGTTTTCTGGACCGTTATCCGAGGACGTTCGCGATGAAGCGCGCGCATGTATTCCCGTTTGATCCTCACCCTCCTCGTCATCGTCATCAGCCCGAACCAGCCCCTGCATCTCTTCCCCATCCCCATGTACCCATGCACGTGCCTCCCGCGTGTCGCCCATTCTAATTACCATATTCCCCACGTCGCCCGTAGCATACGCAGAGGAATGGGTTAGTATCGCCTCACCGAGCTTTAGACAGAGGGGAAGCATTCAGAGAAAGGGAGTCAGAACAAACCAGATTCAAAGATAGAAACACGATAACGTACCAAAGCAAACGGTGCCCACTGAGTCATTGCCCAACAGAACCCGGTGATGGACACGATCCAAGTGGCACCCGATACGGTCTTTGTGACGCTATCCAGTCCAATCGGAGTCAATTCGATTCAATTCAGTTTCGGATTTTCAAAGATGGATAGCCATCAGATCACCATTTGATGTTGATGGTAGACACACAAAGGGATGGAAGAAGGAAGAAAAGGGACGTACAATGTGGCAGCCATACACGACGCAAAGATAAGGTGGGACCATGCCCACAGACTCGCCAAGTGCATTCGAACACGCTCTAGCCACGTTGCACGACGTGGCTCGAGGTGGAATTGGGTTGGGACGACCAAGAGGGGCATAAAAAAGTTGGCTGCGAGGGATACGAGTGCGCTATAAAAGAGGGCGCGTGTGCCGAGTCGCGTGGCTTCGGCATCGAGGGCGAGTATGGCGTCTTGGGTATCGGGCATGGGCGAAGATCGTTTGTGGAGGTCCCCAATGTACACTGTAGAGTAGAATAGGACTGGGAACCAGCCCAGCCAAGCGCTGGGCGGTGTCAGGACGGGGAGCGGGGTGCATGTGACGAGACGTACAAGAATTGAATCCAACACTGGAGACGTGGGTCACTGTGAGTTGCAAAGAGAAGGGAAGCACGCACGATCTGGCGAATGACACTGGGTAACGTGGCAAGCGTGCCTCGTAGCTCTCTCAACTCCTGGCCGAGTCCTTTTGGTCCACTTCTAGCAAACATGAATGGCTGTGTGCGATGGGGTGGATGACATACGACGAACTGAGCAAAACGCGTTCCTTGACTTGCCAACACACCCACGCGTGGGTGAGAAACAAGAGGAGGGCTGCAATGACGGAGAGCACCTCCAGCTGTGCTCGGCCAAAAAAGGGGAAAAGGCGGGGAAGATCGAGATTTCCACTGCAAGGAGGTCGAGGACGAATCGAGGGCGAGGGGATGGGCTTACACGAAGAATCCGGCGACGCTTCCGATGGCGAGCATGCGTGCTGCCCAGGCGTTGCCTGCGGGTTGTTTGGCAGTGGGGAGTGTGTCGACGAGGAGTGCACGATCAAGGGCTTGGACTAGGAGGACGTCAGGGCATGTTTGGGATTTGAATGCGATACTCGCCGGCGTTGATCGAAAAGTCAATAGCATAAATGGCGAGGATGGCGAGCCAGATAGTGAACACGTCGTTCTAGTAGCACGGGTCAGTGCGACCACATGACATGCAACTTCGTCAGGCGCACCGAGGGCGAGTCGTATGCAGCAAAGACGGACGCAAACGGGCGGGTGAAACCGAGCAAAAGGGTGGCGAACGCGCACAGGACGGTGCAGACGGCAATAAATGGTCGGCGTCGGCCAAAGCGGGACTTGGAGTTGTCGGCAAGGATGCCTGCAACGGCGGGTGAGACCGGGACGCGACTGGGCAGTGGACGCACCTATGACAGGCTGAACGAGGAGGCCGGAGAGGGGGCCAGCAAGGAACACAACGGCCATGAGCGACTTGGGGAGTCCAAGTGCGAGCAGGTATGGCGGGGCTGGGTGACGTCATCAGCGATTGTTTTCGAGGTGCACGAGAGAAACCGACCGTAAGACATTTCGACCGACCAGAGCATTTGCACGCCGAACAGCCCGACCGTCAGCGACGGAAGCCGCGTCCACGCCGGCCCGGAAACGCGGGCATCACCGACCCAGCGTCGGAGATCGTCCGGAGGCGCGTCACGGTCGGCGACTCCGGGCAGCGAAGAAAAGCCAGTCATTGCACGAGAAGAGAAGGATGTCACGGTCACGGTCACAACCACCCGAGCCAAGGTACTTTGTAAACGACGACCATGTGGAGATTCGCCCGACGCGCCTTTCATGCTGCAGCGCCACGGCGGAGAGAATTATTTGATCCCGCCGCCGTCGAGCGCATCGCCGAGCACGTCGACGTCTGCATCGTCGGCGCCGGCCCGGCCGGTCTCAGTGCCGCCATCCGTCTCAGGCAGCTCGGAGATTTCAGAGTCGTCGTCCTCGAAAAGGGCGGCGAAGTAGGTGTGTCGAGGTCGTGTTCGTGTCGATTGGCTGACGATGTCTAGGGTCACACGTTCTTTCTGGCGCCGTCATCGAGCCGCGCGCACTCGACGAACTCCTTCCTGACTGGCAGTCCAGAGATGACCACCCGCTGAAACAACCAGCAACGTCCTCTTCCATGCGATTCCTCACAAAAAAATTCTCGTTTCCGATCCCTCACCCTCCCCAAATGTCCAACCACGGCAACTACATCACTTCCCTCTCGCAGTTTACAGCCTGGCTCGGCACCATCGCAGAGGAACTCGGCGTCGAGGTCTACCCAGGATTCGCCGGTGCAGGTCTCGTATACGTCGGCGACGGCGTCGCAGGCGTACGCACCAACGAAGTCGGCCTCGACAAACACGGCCGCATGAAAGACACGTTCGAACCGGGTATGGAATTCCGCGCCAAAGTCACCCTCATCGCCGAAGGCGCGCACGGTTCCCTTTCCAAAGAACTCGTTCACAAATTCGACCTCCGCAAGCACGCAGATCCCCAGACATATGGCATTGGTCTCAAGGAGGTATGGCGCGTCGACCCGAGCCAGTATCGCCCAGGAGAAGTTGTGCACACCCTAGGTTGGCCCCTAGACTATTTAACGTACGGTGGAGGTTGGGTGTATCACATGGCAGACGGTCTTGTCAGCCTCGGTTTGGTCATCGGTCTCGACTATGCCAACCCGTATCTCAGCCCGTACAAGGAACTCCAGGTGAGCCTTCCCTCTGGCACTCGCTCTACTCTTACACGGAATGCAGCGCATGAAACACCACCCCTACTTTACCAAGCTCCTCTCTGGCGACTCGACGCGCATCGCATACGGCGCCCGATCGTTAAATGAAGGCGGCCTGCAATCAATCCCCAAGCTCGATTTCCCGGGCGGCGCCCTGGTCGGTTGCTCAGCTGGGTTCGTTAACATTGCCAAAATCAAGGGCACGCACAATGCCATGAAGACCGGCATGCTCGCAGCTGAAGCAGCCGCTGGCGTTCTCTCAAATTCGGAATCACCCTCGCCGAGCGATATGAGCAAGTACGATGCTGCGGTGCGCACCAGCTGGGTATGGTCCGACCTGCACCAAGTCCGCAACTTCCGCGCGAGCTTCACCACCCCGCTCGGCATATGGGGTGGCATGGCCTACTCGGGCATTGATTCCCTCCTTCTCAAAGGCCGCACCCCGTGGACGTTTCGCAGCAAGACACGGATGCTTGATGCTCAGCACACTCGCACGGCTGGCCAGTTTCGGCCGATCGACTATCCAACGCCACAGCCACCTTTATCGACGGATTTATTAACGTCGTTGACACTCACTGGCACAAATCACACCGAGGATCAGCCGGTACATTTGCGTGTGCGCAGGGACGGCGTCGAGGACGCGACAGTGCGAAGAGAACATGTGCGAAGGAACGTGGGTGAGTTCGCAGGTTTGTTGCAGCGCGCATGTCCAGCAGGGGTGTATGAGTATGTCGAGGACGAGTCAGCAGGAGACGAGGGGTGGAATGGAAAGAAGCTAGTCATTAATTCGCAGGTGGGTGCTTCGGTGTGTGCGTGCGTGCGGTGGTGACGAAGATGACGTGGGGCAGAATTGTATCCATTGCAAGCTGTGTGATATCAAGGTGCCGACGCAGGACATTACCTGGACAGTACCCGAAGGTGGTGGGGGTCCTAAATACAGTGAGTCAGCTTCTTTCCGTAGTGTCGGTTTTGAACTAAAACTAGTTGGAACAGCTATCACATAGTTTTGAATCTTTTAATGCATAATGGTCATTTTCAGGAGACAGGTTGCAAATGAGGATATAATTGTCATAAGCAGAATGGCTCACTTTAGTCAAAAGTTTCCGAATTGAACTTTCTGGACATCTGGGAGATTTCAAAGTATGTCCACATCTGTGCAGTTACTGTCTGTACATTGATGTGTATAGTAATTGTAGTGGTCATGTTGTCAGAACTTTCTGTACCTGACTTCCAATACTTCCATATTGAGACCTCTTGAGGCATGGGAATTTGACCTGAAATTGTTTGAATGTGGTTGGAATTGGGTTGAAAGACCCTTAGAATACATGTAGGTCTAAATATGGCATCACACACAGTGTTCTGCTGGTCAGGGAACATTCATAGTGGTTAGCAAACTTACACTGCTGAACTTTCCCATGCACATGGATAAACTAAACCCATGCAGTGCCAGAAGTCAAGGCTGTGGATCACATAATCAAATATGATTGGCTGCAGAGGGCAAGCAGTATCATATGCGAGTAATGATAGTTGAAGTTGTTGAAAGTCAAGAAAGTCAAACTATCATACCAGTGTGTCCTCCACCTGTGAATAATCTGGATCCTCAATACCCTCTGCATCCAGGTCAAGGAGTTGATATAGCTCAAGGTCATCATCTAGGCATCAGATGGCAGTCTTGTAAAATGAACCAAGCCAATGTTCAGCATGTGAGTAGTCAAGAAGTTCCTTGAGTGGTACACAGCTATATGGCAATGTGGTAGAGCTTGTTTGCGTGAACCAGTACTTGAACTCCTCTTCATCATGGTTATCAACAGCTTCAATAAGACCTTCATCAGCAAAACCCTAATTATATCTCAGGCTGTCCAGAGTTACAGCATATTACAGTATTACTACAGATTACTACAGAATGCAGCCAAAAATGGCATATTGATTACAGCAGCTGACAGCTTGACAGCCAAGAAAATATGACAGGACCCTGGCATCACAAAATGTCACAGTCTGTCACAGTTGACACATCTGCTTGGTGGTACAGTGCAACAGCACTATAGCTGAGTAATGTGACAGGCACCTGCCCCCACACTGTGTCACAGTTCATCACAATATGGCACAGCGGCTCAGCAGCACAGTGTGATGGTGCACAGTGCTGACAGGGACTGTAGTAACCACATAGATACTTAGATACTACTAGTAATAGCAAATCCTAATTAGACTACCATTCCTAATGGGCTGGAACTTTGATTTTTTGGGTGAGTTGTATTACATAATCATGTTCATTGTGTCACGCTGTAGGGATCCTGGGCTCCCTATGTATGAAATCGTATGTCCCCCCAAGTCCTAGGATCACTTACACCTGCCTTTCTCTGCTTCCTAATTATCCAGTCTGTCCTGCTGACCATCCAGCTCATCCAGTTGTACCATCCGGTCCGCCTGGAATCTACTACCCAGTCACAGGATACTTCATGGCCATCTGGAACGTCCGCATCTGTCCATACGTGTCCTTTGTCCTCTATTCATGCGCCTAGGCTCATCGGTGAGTGTTTTTCTACTATCTTTTTCTTAACTTCTGTTATACCATGTTCGCTCTACTACTCAAAATGGGCTTACTCCCTTCGTGACTACTATACTCCCCCTTATCCTTGATGTTTCGTTGGTTGCTACAGACTCCATTTGCATGTGAAACTTACTTAGAGTCTCAGGTATGCCCGGACTATAAAAGGGTGTCTTATGCATTTTGAAATCATCTTCCATTCTCCCTTTTACGACGGTCCTAAGCCTTCCAGACCCTCCTCTCTCTACCCTGCTCATAGGCAAGAGATCCTACTAACCTCGGCAACTTCGCATACGACTATCCACCTGTTATGATAGGCCCTGGATAGGGACTAGCGTAGTCTTGTGGGACTTGAGGACCAAGCGAGGACAAGGGGGGCGAGGGGTGAAGTGTCCTAGGGATTTCCTAGCGACGGGTGACTGTTGCGATACGCAGGGAGTCGGGGGACCTCAAGGGTGTTGAGGTGACGAAGGACGAAGTGGTGTTGCGCAACAACGACAGTCGAAGCAACACAGAGGTCAATCAGAAGATGACCTAAGACTTAGAGAGCAAGGCCTTAGCACGGCTAAGGGATCAAGACAAGGGGCACTTGGATTCAGGTGAAAGTACAAGAAAAACAAGCGTGAGAGATAAAAGTACAGGAAGAGTTGGTTTATATACGAAGAGGGAAAAAGGATGACATAAGCGGAGAAGGAAGGTCATGGAACGTGATGGAACGTTCATGACAAAGTGTCTAAGATAAGAGATAAGTGGAGCGAATGGGAATAGGCCGGTTAGCGTGCAAATGGCTATTGGAGGATAAGGGATATGGGTATGGTAGTAACCAGCCAAAGGGAGAGAGCGTCCAACGCGTCGCTGTGGTAGGCTAAGTAGTACACGGGGACAAGCGTAACAAGTGAAGGAAAGAATGAATCGTAACACCACCCTAGTACCAGCTGGACCCCCATGGAAGAGTCCTACACTAGCCTCTAAAGCTTGAGGAGTGCATGGACAGCGGGTGTGAGCTCACCCGGTTGGGGAACGACTCCTAAGCATCATCCTTCTACTTTTGTTCTCTTCTACTACCCTTGGGACGAACCTTTCATACCCTTCTGCCTTAACCCTTGCTACTGACCAGGTCGGACTACCCTTTTTATCCACCTGCAGGACCTAGGTGTTTTCTACAATGCTCATCACAACAATTCTTACCCCATACCCAATTGACTCCACCTCCACCTCACCATTTCAAGCCTGACTGCTTGCCCCCTGCCATCGCCTCGTCATTTCAAGCCCAAACGCTTGTGTCATATGTCGCCTTTTACAAGTCCAACTCCGGTCTCCGCCCCTCAACTCCACGCCAACTCCGGTGTTATCTCCCCTATCCTCTGGTCACCTGACCCTCGGACCATTCCCGTTCTTCTTTTGTATATCCTTGTTCTCACTTACTCCGTTTGTATTAGTTTCGCTTCCCGTTATCTCCCGATAGACCTGTGCTTCGCACAGCTCCGGTACTCCGGTATACACGTTCCCGTCTTACTCATTCCTAGTTCCGTCTTACTAATATTTGTAATACTCCGGTAACCCTCCGTTCCGGCTTATGAA